>JAQMRL010000002.1:4367314-4477314 GCA_035578175.1 Catonia carolina
TATAGGCAAGAGAAAGTAAAAATAGCCTAATTGGATCCTTCGTAATAAATACCACGCTTACATTCACTGTAGGCCTATTTGTACTATGCACCCATTCGCAACGTCTGTATACATTTAGTTGTATTGTCCTTCGCTAATTATTTAGACGTACTAATTTATTAAACGCATAATTGTAGACAAAACAGTGATGCAGTGATTAGTCATAATACATTACTAATAGGCTTTACTCATTTACTGTTTACATTTCACTGTCAGATTTACTGAACTGTCTGTGGCAAGTATTGGGCCTACAAAATGTAAATTCTTTTGTTGTCTTTTTCAGTGCTGCGTTTCATGTTCATACGTAAAGGTATTTAATAAGTGTGTAATAAAAAACCCATTATTTTATTAAATCTTACGATTTCCAAGTTATTGTGTTGAATTGTGATAGTTTGTTAAGTATGTGAGTTTAGTGCAGTGTTTGTTAGTATAGTTAGTATGTGTTCATATTTCATTTGTAATTATATCATTGTTTTTATTATTAATAACGGGTGGTTCAAAAAGAGCGCCGGTTTTTAAACGGCTGGTAAATTTTTGTTTATCGGTTGGCAACATTGTTAGACCTCATTTCTATTTCGGAGAACATTCCGATTGACGATTCAGTTGTAGTTTCTCTTGTTCGCAGTGTAGTACTCTCGCAGTCTGTGTCTAACCATGGAGAAGTTTACTATTGCACAACGAGTGTTAATCGTCAAAACATTTTACCAGAGTGGAGAGAGTTATGCGGCTACTGTCAGGCGACTTCGCGGTACTCTAGGACGTAATGAAGCACCGAATGAATCAACAGTTCGCAGGCTCATGAAAAAGTTTTTTGAGACGGGTTCAACAGTCGACCTTAAAAGTTCTGGACGTCGTCGTTCTGGCCGAACTGAGCAGAACGTTGCGTTGGTTAGTGACAGTGTGGCTGTTAGCCCAGCAAAATCAATACGTCGCCGTTCTCAACAATTGGGTTTACGATGTTCTTCTGTACGGAGAATTCTTCGGTACGATCTCCAATATCACCCGTATAAAATTCAGTTGACGCAACATTTGAAAGTGGCAGACCACCAGAAGAGACGACAGTTTGTTGACTGGGTATTGAGAAAACGGCAGGATGATGACACCTTCGGAAACAAAATCATTTTCAGTGATGAGGCGCACTTCCACTTAAACGGTTTTGTTAATAAACAGAACTGCCGTATGTGGGGTTTAGAAAACCCTCGCGTGGTTAATGAAAGGGAAATGTATGCACAGCGAGTGACAGTTTGGTGCGGCTTTTGGTCGGGCGGTGTCATCGGCCCTTACTTTTTTGAAAATCAAGAAGGACAAGCCGTGACAGTAAATGGAGACCGATACCGTACGATGATTAGGGAGTTTTTGTGGCGTCATTTGGATGGAATGGACATTGACGAGTTGTGGTTTCAGCAGGATGGTGCCACCTATCACGCTGCACGAGAAACAATGTTGTTGCTCCGTGAACGTTTCCAGGATCGCATCATTTCTCGTAATTCCGACCATCAATGGCCACCAAGGTCGTGTGACTTGACGCCTTGTGACTTTCCTCTTTGGGGTCATCTGAAGTCATTGGTGTATGCCAATAAACCCCGAAACATCAATGACTTGAAGGAGGAAATTCGACGGGTTATCGGGCAAATGGAAGTCGAAACTTGTCGTGCAGTAATATCCAATTTCATGGACAGAGTTGATGCGTGCCAGCGCAGTAGAGGAGGACACATGCATGACATCATTTTTCATACATGAAATCGGAAGGTAAGATGAACTGGTTGATGTATTTATTTTCAGTTTTTCAATAAAATAAATCTTTTAATTTGATATATCAAAACCGACGCTCTTTTTGAATCACCCTATACATTAGGCCTAGGTCTATTACAAAACCGCACAACCATAAACAAATAGATTACAGGACATTGAAATTTTAGGATGTAGTACATTATACGTATAGAATATCAGAACGATAGTTACGGTATTTATAAGTTAAACTTTTCCAACAGCGTGTTGTTCCCCGCTCACAAGTCATCGCTTGCTAAGTATGACTCTGTATGCTATGATACCAGCGTTCTCCATCAAGCGGCCGTACTGTACTTATCATCTCATTGCTCTTCGCTTGGCAGTAGGCTGCCTAGTACATGGTGACATACGTGGGTGTTGTTTTCACTATTCGCTGTAGACGGCAACACAGAATATTATGTAGTTTGGATAGTACCCTTGACTGTTGTTTAGGTCATCAGCCAAAAGGCTGGTTTGAACCTGTAGAGGTTTTACTAAGTAAAACAAGGAGTGAGGTGGTTTACCATTGCCACAACTCACTGAGTGAAAAAGTACGCTTATCAGCATGCCGGGCCCTCTGAAAAGCACATATTTTCCACTCTGCAAACGACACCTTCACTTCATTCACCACAGACCCTTGACTACTACAAACATAATACTATAGTCCATGTAATTTTAATAGAAGCTTGCGCTGTACACGTTCTCTCTCCCTCTACTTGCCTCCTCCATTTATTCCAAGTAGTCAGCATATGTACTGGTTGTTAGAAAAGTATGCCTCTAAACTAGGATAACTATACAAAAGTATGCCTCTAAACTAGGATAACTATACAAAAGTATGCCTCTAAACTAGGATAACTATACAAAAGTATGCCTCTAAACTAGGATAACTATACAAAAGTATGCCTCTAAACTAGGATAACTATACAAAAGTATGCCTCTAAACTAGGATAACTATACAAAAGTATGCCTCTAAACTAGGATAACTATACACAAGTTCTTTAAAGTAATTATACACACTGTAAATAAAGTTTTTAGATTGGCTTCGTAAATCACGATTTTCACTCATCGTTGACCGGTACTGCGTACACTTTAATCTCTTGTGCACTGAACGGAAACTCAAACTGAACTGGTGAATTTATTTGTACTATAATATAATCATATACATTTATAAAAGACTATGTATATTTTTATATATTATGTCTTTAAAATAGAAACAGCCTTACATTTTGTGTTGACAGTTATAAAAGCAAACACTGCAGAGTATAATACAATCTGTAATTAATTAACTAAAAGAATTTGACATTCTGATTTATAAAGTATTTATTTTGACATTAAAGTAATATATCAATAAAAGTAAAAAATTAAAAATAGATGGTGATTTGTGCCTATTACTAATTTGTTTATAATCAAGAGTGTGGAAGTAGTAGTACGTTTTGCAGCACACTATACAAACTGCTGCAACCACTTTACATGTGTGCGAGTGAAAATACTTGTTACGGAAGCTTCTATTGAAATTACATGGACTATAGTAAAAAGTTACTACTACTAACGCAATCTGTCACAGTAGTAGTGACGTAATGCATACCTCTCAGCTGCACAAAGCTTGGCTACGGGCAGTATGTCACGCACTAGGCAGCCTACTGCCCAGCGAATACCAATGAGATGATTAGTAGAGTGTTATGACGTAACAGTAGTCTGGTACTTCGTCTTTCCCCTTCATCCCGCAGCTGCATAAAGCTTAGATTCATACAATACTATACCCAGAGGTATGAACAGAGGTTCATTTTCATTTAACGTCATTCACTCACAATTAAAATTATATTACTTATGTTTTTAATTTTAAATTGTTTACTAATGATTAAAGATAGGTTTTATTATTAATATTGGCAAGAGTAAATTGTGTAGGTGTTTACATTAGATTTTTCTTTATATTGTATGACGTCATTAATTCGAACCGGCATAATTCGAAAACGAGGCTAATCGAAAGAATTTTTTATCCCATCATTTCATAATTTTATATGAAAATAAAATAAAAAATCTGGTGTGAAACACTCACACATTTTTCTCTTGCCAATGCAAATAATTAACAATAAACCTAAAAATAGTAATAAAACATTAGAAATAAACAAAAAACTAACCTCAACAGACATAACCTTATTTTAATCATGAGTGAAAGACGCAAAACGAAAATCGACCTGTTTGGCTTAAAAATATGGAAAATTACTCTTTCAAGCTAAACTAGGCAATGTACAAAAATGCTTTAAATAAAAGTTGTAGATCTTTTAATTTCCTATAAATTTTATTATATACATACACTTTTGTCGTAAAATGCATACTAAGGCCGAAATCTTAAAAAAATAGATTTTTCACACGTTTTCGTGAGAAAAAAAACAGAAAATTGCGAATTACCGCTAAACTAAGCGTTATACAAAAAAATGTTTAAAATAAAAGTTGTAGGACTGCAAATTCTCTACAAATTTTATTATAAACATTTTTGCGCTAAAATTTATAATGAAGCCGTAATCTTAAAAAAAACTATTTCTTTACGTGAAAACAGCCTCACCGAGAATTTCAGCAAACATGGCGCTTATCTTATCTTGTAGAGCATAAAAAAATTAAGTAAATGAGGCGATTTTCAAAAAAAATCGTAGTATCAGTTTTTGAGAAAATCGCAAAAAAGTGAAAAATTATACGAATAAACTACTACTTCCGGTTGACCGATTTTTATGAAAATGTTCGTGTCGTGTCCGGTAGTGGTATGTAACTTAAGTTTCAAGTTCCAAGTTCGTACGATGTTCCGTTCTTGAGATATTCTGTTCACACACACAGACACACACACATTCAGACCAATCGCTAAAAACATGTTTGTGTGGGTTCTGGGGGTCTGAAAACGTGTAGATCCGGTGAAAACTCGATTTCTAAAAATCGACATGAAAACAATGCTTTCCTTCCTATATATTCATATAGGCAAGAGAAAGTAAAAAAAATGAATTGAAATGAAAATTACTGTACCTATTACTTATCTACATAAAGTTTTCTTGTTTCGTTGCAATTCGTAAAATAAGAGTGTAATAATAGAAATGTAAGCCATAATAAGCAAACAAAGAGAGCAAA
Source organism: Catonia carolina (assembly GCA_035578175.1). Lineage (NCBI taxonomy): Eukaryota > Metazoa > Arthropoda > Insecta > Hemiptera > Achilidae > Catonia > Catonia carolina. Next base: position 4,372,235 of record JAQMRL010000002.1, read on the forward strand.
CAAAGTGCTGTAAAAATGCAGACGTTATAAAGAGTAAAAATTATTATTATTTTATCTTCATGTGTTAATTTTGCAGTCAACAAAACATTGTTACATAATTTAAAACAAGATACTACATTACTTACTGACTACAAACATTGATTTACAGATTAGGAAAAATTTCTTAAAACATTATGTTTGGAGTGTGATACGGAAGTGAAACGTGGGTGATAGGGGCTGTAGAAAAGAAGAGGATAGAAGCTTTTTGAAATGTGGTGTTATAGGAAAATGTTAAAGATTAGGTGGGTGGACAAAATAAGTAATTTAGAGGTTCTTAGGCGAGTGGATGAAAAAAGAAGTATATGGAAGCATCTTACCAAAAGAACCGATAGGGTAGTGGGGCATATCCTAAGACATCCAGGTAATGGGCTATCAATAATGGAGGGTAATATTGAGGGAGTAAATTGTAGAGGGAGGCAAAGATTAGAATATATAAAGCAAATTACAAAAGATGTAGGGTGTTACAGGTACGTAGATATGAAACGACTTCCACAAGATAGAACAGGTTGGAGAACTACATCAAACCAGTCGAGAGACTGATGACAAAAAAAAACATTTCAATATTCATTTAATGCAGTCAAAAAAGTTTTTAATACTAGATAGTAATTACCGGTGTACTTTGATGGTTGGGGTTCAATTAACCATACTATCTCAGGGATAGTCAACCTGAGGCTGTACAACTTCACCTCATTGACACGTCATAAACATCATCCTCATCTCATTAGGTATGTCCACACTCGTGAGCTTTCTTTTTCGAAAGAAAAAGAAAAAAAAGGTCTTGGGTTCGAATCCCATCCAGGCACGGCATATTTTCATGCGTTACAAAAAAAATCATTTCATCTTTCACCGTCTGCATTAGCAGTAATTGCAGAACAGTCGAACGTTAAACAAAAAAAAAACTTTCTTTTTCAACTTGCGTTTCGACATGCGATAAGGTATGCGTTGTCGCATGCCATTCACCTGCCCACACTCGTTTGAAGACTTTATCTAAAAAAACATATTTTTGAAGACTGCACTAAATTAATTACCGGTGTACTTTGATGGTTGGGGTTCGATTAACCATACTATCTCAGGGATAGTCAACCTGAGGCTGTACAACTTCACCTCATTCACACGTCATAAACATCATTCTCATCTCATTAGGTATGTCCACACTCGTGAGCTTTCTTTTTCGAAAGAAAAAGAAAACACAAAGGTCTTGGGTTCGAATCCCATCCAGGCAAGGCATATTTTCATGCGTTACAAAAAAAATCATTTCATCCTTCACCGTCTGCATTAGCAGTAATTGGAGAACAGTCGAACGTTAAACAAAAAAAAAACTTTTTTTTCAACTTGCGTTTCGACATGCGATAAGGCATGCGTTGTCGCATGCCATTCTCCGGCCCGCACTCGTTTGAAGAGCTTTATCTCAAAAAAATAAACATATATTTTTGAAGACTATACTAATTAAAGCTGATTTTTCCTGAATTGATTGGTTTGATTTAGATTGTTTTATTTAGAAATTAATCGGAGATACCTCCAGCAATTTACTCAAAAAAGTACTCAGTTTTTAGCCGGTTTCCCATTAATGTGGTTTTTAAACGTCCGTTACTCCGTCCAGGTTTTTCATTAAAATCGGCGTTTAAGTACTTTGAAGATCAGAGGTTTTTTCTATAATATGAATATTTTAAAAGTTGAATCTCATGTTCCGTTTTAATATGCCGGCCATTATTTAAAAAAGTGCTTTTTTGGCTCCACGTAAAGGTAGGGAAATGATTTTTGGACTGAACCATGTATTTTCACAACGGTATTATGTCAAGCAAAGCATTTATTTTTTTAAATAAAAACATCTTCAACAGTATATATTTTATATATTATACTCAGGATAATAATAATAATAATAATAATAATAATAATAATAATAATAATAATAATAATAATAATAATAATAATAATATTATCTATATTATACTTAATAAAAATAAGTATTATATAGGAAATTAAAAGATCTACAACTTTCATTTGTCGCATTTTTCTCTACAGAGCCTAGGTTAGCGTGAAAGAAAGATTTTTCATATTATTAAGCCAAACTAAGATTGTTTTTCATTTTGCATCATTCACTCATGATTAAAATACGGTTATGTTTTTTGGGGTTAGTTTTTTGTTTATTTTTAATATTTTATTACTATTGTTAGGTGACATAGTTCTTATTTGCAATGGCAAAAGAAATTTGTGTGTGTGTGTTTCACAACAGATTTTTTACTTTCTCTTGCCTATATAAATATATAGGAAGGAAAGTATTGTTTTCATGTCAATTTTTCGAAATCGAGTTTTCACCGGATCTACACGTTTTCTGACCCCCTGAACCCGAAAAACAAGTTTTTAGCGATTGGTCTGTGTGTGTGTGTGTGTGTGTGTGTGTGTACAAAATATCTCAAGAACGGAACATCGTACGAACTTGAAACTTGAAACTTAAGTTACATACCACTACCAGACCCGACACGAACATTTTCATCAAAATCGGTCAACCGGAAGTAGTAATTCGTGTACTTTTTCACTTTTTTGCGATTTTCTCAAAAACTGGTCCTACGATTTTTTTTGAAAATCGCCTCATTTACTTAATTTTTTTATGCTCTACAAGATAAGATAAGCGCCATGTTTGCTGAAATTCTTGGTGAGGCTGTTTTCACGTAAAAAAGTTGTTTTTTTAAGATTGCGGATTTATTATGCATTTTACCGCAAAAATGTATATAACTAAAGTTGTAGAGAATTTAAAATTCTACAACTTTTAATTCGAACATTTTTTTGTATAACGCTTAGTTTAGCGGTAATTAGCGATTTTCTGTTTTTTCTCACAAAAACGTGTAAAAAATCAATTTTTTTAAGATTTCGGCCTTAGTATGCATTTTACGACAAAAGTGTATATTATCAAATTTATAGGAAATTAAAAGATCTACAACTTTTATTTAGAGAATTCTTCTCTACAGAGCATAGTTTAGCGTGAAAGAGTGATTTCCGTATTTTAAAGCCAAACTGAGGTCGATTTTCAATTCGCGTCTTTCACTCATGATTAAAATAAAGTTAGGTTTTTTGTGGTTAGTTTTTTGTTTATTTATAATCTTTTAATACTTGGTTATATTGTTAATTATTTGCATTGACAAGAGAAAGCTGTGTAATCGTTTCAAACCAGATTTTTAATATTATATTACTATTGTTAGGTGACATAGTTCTTATTTGCAATGGTAAGAGAAATTTGTGTGTGTGTGTGTGTGTGTGTGTGTGTGTGTGTGTGTGTGTGTGTGTGTGTGTGTGTGTGTGTTTCACACCAGATTTTTACTTTCTCTTGCCTATATGAATATATAGGAAGGAAAGTATTGTTTTCATGTCGATTTTAAGAAATCGAGTTTTCACCGGATCTATACGTTTTCAGACCCCCAGAACCCACACAAACATGTTTTTAGCGATTGGTCTGTTTGTGTGTGTGTGAACAGAATATCTCAAGAACGGAACATTGTACGAACTTGAAACTTGAAACTTAAGTTACGTACCACTACCGGACTCGACACGAACATTTTCATCAAAATCGGTCAACCGGAAGTGGTAGTTTATTCGTGTAATTTTTCACTTTTTTGCGATTTTCTCAAAAACTGGTCCTACGATTTTTTTTAAAATCGCCTAGTTTACTCAATTTTTTATTCTCTACAAGATAGGGTAGACGTCATGTTTGCTGAAATTCTGGGTGAGGCTGTTTTCACGTAAAAACGTTGTTTTTTTAAGATTACAGCTTTAATATGCATTTTAGCGCAAAACTTTATATAATAAAAGTTGTAGAGAATTAAAAATTCTACAACTTTTATTTCAAACAATTTTTTGTATAACGCTTAGTTTAGCGGTAATTTGCGATTTTCTGTTTTTTTTCTCACGAAAACTTGACAAATCGATTTTTTTAAGATTTCGGCCTTAGTATGCATTTTACGACAAAGGTGTATAATAAAATTTATGGGAAATTAAAAGATCTACAAATTTTATTTAAAGCATTTTTCTCTACAGAGCCTAGTTTAGAGAGAAAGAGTGATTTTCCGTATTTCTAAGCCAAACTGAGGTTGATTTTCATTTTGCATCTTTCACTCATGATTAAAATAAGGTTATGTTTTTGAGGTTAGTTTTTTGTTTATTTCTAATATTTTATTAATAATGTTAGGTTTATTGTTAATTATTTGCATTGGCAAGAGAAAGTTGTGTGAGTGTTTCACACCAGATTTTTTTTTTTAAGTGGTACTGATGCATTTATGCAGTAAGTAGGCCTACATTGAAACATTATTGTCTCGTTTTCTAATCATTAACAATGATCAGAAGTTATAGTGTAGTTATTTTTGTAATAAATTATGAATAAGAGTAGTACAGTAATCAATTAGACGATAAAAAAATAATAATTTTTTAACACGTAAACAGAATTTGATAAAATTCAATGAAATTTCATAAACAACATGAGATACATTTTTAATAAGAGTTGCATCATTTGTATTCTACTTACTACTGTACAAGTAAACCCCCAATAATAAAGGGTGTTTCAAAAAGAACAATACCTACCGTAATATATTAAGAACTAGCGGGTCCCGCGTGGCTTCGCCCACGTAAACGTTTTTTTTTATCCTGGAGACTCCTTGTGGGAGTATAGGACATGTCAAGATAAAACTGATAAACTGAAAGTTTATCACCAATGATAAATTTATCACTTACCACCAAAAATTGTTTTTGCTACTGTTTACTTTTTCCGGTTACTACTACTACTTCCGGTTGACCGATTTTGATGAAAATGTTCGTGTCGCGTCCGGTAGTGGTATGTAACTTAAGTTTCAAGTTTCAAGTTCGTACGACGTTCCGTTCTTGAGATATTCTGTTCATACACAGACACAGACACACACACACACACACACACACACACACACACAAAACAAACAAACACACACACACACACACACACACACACTGTTAGTTGCAGGACTAAAATGAATAGTTCTGTTTTTTATCACATGGTCAGCCAATTAAATGACTGAATCATTTGAGAACAGAAGAGGTAGAGGTGTACTGTGACACTAATCAGAGATATCTCGTCTGAAAGTAATGGATTTCATTATACAGCCAGAACCTGTGGTGAATGAAGTGAAGGTGTCATTTGCAGAGTGGAAAATATGTGCTTTTCAGTGGGCCCGGCATGCTGATAGCGTAGTTTTCCACTCAGTGAGTATTGGCATGGTAAACAACCTCACTCCTCGTTTTACTTAGTAAAACCTCTACAGGTTCAAACCAGCCAACCAGGCTGATAACCTAAACAACAACATAATATACGAAGGAAAATCATCAAGATTTTCAAGTATATTTTGGAGTAGCCTAGTTCTTCATTAAAAAAACTAAAGCCGACCGCATTTGCGTAGTTGGTAACGTGTGCTCGTCTCTCATCATGCGGTCGTGGGTTCGAATCCCACTCAGGCACGGCATTCTTTCATACGTTACAAAAAGAAAATTCATTTCATTCTCATACAGTTACACTCCAACGTCATCGCTAATGATCGCTGCAGTTGATGCGACGTTAAATTAAAAAAAAAAAAACTAAAAATAATAATAAAAAATTTTGCCATAGAAATTATCATTATCAAGAAATAATTCTTATGATGTTTGTACGTAATTATTTTCATGATTGCACATACATAACAGGGAGGTGAGTTGTTTGCTAGTGCGAGGGGGGCCTTGTACTAGAGTAGTTATTCGAAATGGTTTGTGAGTAATATTTGTTAGAAGAGTGCGTGTATTAATGGTATTATTATTACTATTAGGTTATAGGAGGAGGGGAATCGTACAAACAATCCTCTCCACCCGAATTCCTTACGCTAGCAATCAAGTGAGCTCCCATCTATACACCTCCCCCCCCCCCGGGGGTGGGATTTAAAGGTGAGCTGGTAGATGGCAGAGCAAATTATTTTTTATTCCTAATTTGTGTACGTTGCAATCTGTTCAATTTAAAACAATAAGAAACCCCATGACCCAATGAGATGAGGATGATGTGTATGACGTGTAAATGAGGCTGTGTAGTCTTTTACAGACTCAGGCCGACCATTCCTGAGAGAGTATGGTTAATTGAACCCCAACCATCAAAGTACACCGGTAACCACTGTCTAGCATTCAAATCCGTATAAAAGTAACTACCTTTACTAGGATTTAAACCAGGAATCAGCTGTTTAACAGCTGATTTAGGCAACGACTTTACCTCTAGACCAACCCGGTAGGTAGAGCATATTAACAATGATTGATTAAGTTTTATGGAAGTTTCAAAATAGTGCAATAATCCGTTAAGATCTTTTATTCACACACACGCGGGCGCGCGCACCCACAAGCACCCAAACCAATCGCTAAAAAAATGATTTTTTTGGGTTCAGGGGCCTGACAACGTGTATATCAGATAAAAATTTTATTTCTAAAAATCGACATGAAAAAATATTTTCCTTCCTTGTAGGAATAATAGGACATATAGGGCAAGATAAATTAAAAATTCCTTTCTGTTTGCCCTATCCCTTAAATTCTCTAGACAAAACTTTTCTGAACAACATGATTTAATTATAATTAAATCACGTTGTTTAACACAAAGTGGCACAAACGCAAATGCATATACCAAAAGTAAGAATAAGAACACACATTTCATAATGTAAAAATGTACATTAACAACATAAAAATAAAACATAGAACATAAAAATAAAAGATATTCATATTGTAAACAATAAAACAATCATAATTAATTCTAATTAAACGATATAATAAAAATATAATAAATTCAAAAATTATATCGCATACTTTTTTTGTCATCAGTCTCTCGACTGGTTTTATGCAGTTCCAAGCTGTTCTATCTTGCGCAAGTCGTTTCATATCTACATACCTGTAACACCCTACATCTTTTGTAATTTGCTTTATATATTCTAATCTTTGCCTCCCCCTACAATTTACTCCCTCAATATTACCCTCCATTATTGATAGCCCAATACCTGGATGTCTTAACATATGCCCCTATCCCCTATCCCTTCTTTTGGTAAGATGCTTCCATATACTTCTTTTTTCATCCACTCGCCTAAGAACCTCTAAATTACTTATTTCGTCCACCCACCTAATCTTTAACATTTTCCTATTACACCACATTTCAAATTCTTCTATCCTCTTCCTTTCTACAGCCCCTATCACCCACATTTCACTCCTGTATAATGCTATACTCTAAACATAATGTTTTAAGAAATTTTTCTAATCTGTAAATCAATGTTTGTAGTCAGTAAGCTGTTTTTCATTTCAAAGGCTTTTCTAGTTTGAACAATCCTACTTTTGATATCACTTGACGCATACTTGCGTTATATAAATACTTTTTATTAAAGACTCGTGGATGATAGACAAAATCTGTTTTTAAATTTGTTTTTAAGGCGCCAGAAAACATAAGAAACACCTAAACAATGAAGTCTAACTATCACAAAATGTGTGTTTAACTGTGTTATTAATAAAATACGAAGGAAAATCACTAAGCTTTTCGACTATGTTTTAACCCTTTCTAACCCAGTGTTCAAGGAGGGAGGCCATGCAGGATGTGGAAGAGGGTATCTCAGTGAACGGTGTCAAACTGAATAATCTACGATATGCAGATGACACGATTGTATTCGCTGATACAATAGAGGGACTGCAAAGACTGATGAACAGGATAACAGAAGTGAGCGAGAAGTATGGCCTGGACATCAACATCGTGAAAACCAAATTAATGGTAATTAGCAGGGGACCGATAACTGGTGTAGACCTATATATAAAACATGCAAGAATTGAGCGTGTAGCATGGTATCCGTATTTGGGCACTATTATCAATGAAGCCTGGGAAAACTCACAAGAGATCAAGTGCCGTATTGGTAAGGCAAGGAGTGTTTTCAACGCAATGAGTTCGGCGTTTAAGAGTCATGATCTCACTATGGGCACTAAGTTGCGACTCTTGCGGTGTTATGTGTTTTCCGTTCTTCTGTACGGAGTAGAGTCTTGGACGTTGACGAGGGCGACCACTACTAAACTTGAAGCCTTCGAACTTTGGGTGTACAGAAGAATGCTGAGGATACCATGGACAGATAGGGTGACCAACATTGAGGTACTGCGTCGGATGGACAAGGAACCAGAGGTAATAAACACCATTAAGTGTCGCAAGTTGCAATACCTCGGTCATATTATGAGGAACCACGGTAGATACGAACTGTTGCAGCGCATCCTGCAGGGAAGATTGGATGGTAGAAGACAGCCAGGCCGAAGAAGAATATCCTGGCTTGATAACCTGAGAGACTGGTATGGGAAAAGCTCGGCCCACCTGTTCCGCATTGCAGATAACAAGACCAAGATAGCCATGATGACAGCCAGCGTTCGAACCGGACAGGCACGCTAAGAAGAAGAACCCAGTGTTACGAAGAAGTCACGCTGGAGTGAAATAACAGACATCAAAATTTTAGTTATTAGCGACTATTTTGGATTAGGAACGCTGGGTGTGAAGTGTAATAATTTTCTGTACCTTAGCCAGGAATCGAAATTGAGACTTCTGCTTTGCAGTGTAGCATACTGACCATTGCGCTACGGAGGCGACCATTAATTAGTTTCTTTTAAAAATTAATTTTAGTTTTAAATATTCGTGTTCATTTACTAAAACAAAGTAGCATTTCTTCGAATATGTCGTACGTACGTACAAGTTTATTTTTTAGACTGTTTGTAAAAAGTGACTATCCATTTTACCAGAATTTTTTAATTCTAAAATTTTTTAAGTCTCAAATAATGCTTTGATATTAAAATCATATTTAGTTTTTTTGCTACAAATCTAAGTAAGAGAATATATTTTGTTTAGGAAGCCTGAACATAATTTTGCATATTTATATTGTTGTATGCTGCCCATAACAGACAGGTGGGGTGTCAAATTATTTACACTCAATCTGTTAGTTGCAGGGCTAAAATAAATAGTTCTGTTTTTTATCACATGGTCAGCCAATTAAATGACTGAATCATTTAAGAACAGAAGAGGTAGAGGTGTAAAAGACACTAATCAGAGTTATCTCCTCTGAAAGTAATGAATTTCATTATACAGCCAGACCCTGTGGTGAATGAAGTGAAGGTGTCATTTGAAGAGTGGAAAATATGTGCTTTTCAGAGGGCCCGGCATGCTGATAAGCGTACTTTTTCACTCAGTGAGTTGTGGCAATGGTAAACCACCTCACTCCTCGTTTTACTTAGTAAAACCTCCACAGATTCAAACCAGCCTTTCGGCTGATGACCTAAACAACAACAATTGTTGTATGAAAAAATGAACAGATATTTTGTGTGTATAGTTAAAAAAATTGGGATTGAAAGGGTGTTAAAGTCATTTTGTTCAAAAAAAAACTTAAAATTTTAATAAAAAATGTTGCCATAGATATTATCAAAATCAAGAAATAATTCTGATAATATAATTTTCACGATGATTGTACATGTTCCCCACGGGTGGGATTTAAAGGTGAGCTCGATGTTGGAGTAAATTAAAAATGAATTGATTAAGTTTTATGGGAAATAAATGAAACATATTTTTTACCGAGATAAAGATAAGAGAGTTGATATAATTTCGTTAAACCATCTTCCTGATAATGATGATAAAATGTAATGACAGCTCGTCGTTCGATCTCTACGCGTGTTCGGATATTAAAAAAAAAGTGGTGGGGATCGATTAGTATAAAAAGAAGAGCGCATCGATCATTGTTCATTTTAATTTTTCAACTCGGCCGATTTAATTACAAAAATTAGATCGAGAAGAATGGCGTTGAATTTGACTAGAGTCTTAATCAGTGACAACGTCGATGCCGCCTGTGTCAACCTTTTAAAAGAAAACGGTATACAGGTGGATTGCAAGTACAAATTACCTAAGGATCAATTACTCAAAGAAATACAGGTATGTTTATTATTTGTTTATCTATTTTTATCAAAATTAAACAGTTTATTTTAGTTTTTATTTTTTTTTATCGGGAACTGTATTTTATTAACAACTACCAAATTTAATCGTTGTATTTTTGAATTGATCGGTATCATTTTTTTATTATTTTTGAATAGGGACTACCAGTGGGGTTTGTTCAGGAATGGTTGTCAGATGGTTACCGTACAAAGATCGCTTGTCCAACCTGTGTTGCTTAACCCTTTCAATCCCAAATTTTTTAACTATTTTTTTAAATACGTTTACATTGTTTTATACATTTTACTGACATTTAAGTGAAATTTAATCACTTTTAGACCCTCAGCCTTTTTGATGGCCTGACAAAAAAGTGTGACACATACGTCACATTGGACTTGATATCAAAGTTTCCAACCATATGAATAACTAAAATCATATTCAGACTTCCTAAACAATATTCTCTTAACTTAGATTCGTAGCAAAAAAAACTAAATATGATTTTAATATCAAAGCATTATTTGAGACTTAAAAAATTTTAGAATTCAAAAATTCTGGTAAAATGGATAAAATCACTATTTACAGTCTAAAAAATATACTTGTATGTACATTCAACATACTCGAAGAAATGCTACTTACAATTAAAGTTTTTATGTCTGTTATTAGTAAATGAACACGAATATTTAAAACTAAAACTAACTTTAAAAAGAAACTAATGGTCACATCCGTGGCGTAGTGGTCAGCATCTTACACTGCAAAGTGGAGGTCTCAGGTTTGACTCCTTGTTAGGGTACAGAAAATTATTACACTTCACATCCAGCGCTCTTTAATTCAAAGTAGTCGTTAACAATTTATTAAAGTTTTTATGTCTGTTATTTCACTCCAATGTAACTTCTATGCCACCGCACTGTATAAGAAAGGAAGGGTTAACAATGAATAGCGATTTTCTACCGACTGACTGACTTGGCTGGCCCGAAAGCAAACAAAGGTTGAATTTATTATTCTTAGGTACCATTTTTACTTTCTCTTGCCTATATGAATATATAGGAAGGAAAGTATTGTTTTCATGTCGATTTTTCGAAATCGAGTTTTCACCGGATCTATTCGTTTTCAGACCCCCTGAACCCAAAAAACATGTTTTTAGCGATTGGTCTGTGTGTGTGTCTGTGTGTCTGTGTGTCTGTGTGTGTGTGTGTGAACAGAATATCTCAAGAACGGAACGTCGTACGAACTTGAAACTTGAAACTTAAGTTACATACCACTACCGGACGCGACACGAACATTTTCATCAAAATCGGTCAACCGGAAGTAGTAGTTTATTCGTATAATTTTTCAGTTTTTTGCGATTTTCTCAAAAACTGGTCCTACGATTTTTTTTAAAATCGCCTATTTTACTCAATTTTTTATTCTCTACAAGATAGGGTAGGCGCCATGTTTGCTGAAATTCTCGGTGAGGCTGTTTTCACGTAAAAACGTTGTTTTTTTAAGATTACGGCTTTAATATAAATTTCAGCGCAAAAACTTATATGATAAAAGTTGTAGAGAATTTAAAAACCTACAACTTCTGTTTCAAACATTTTTTTGTATAACGCTTAGTTTAGCGGTAATTAGCGATTTTCTGTTTTTTTCTCACGAAAACGTGAGAAAAATCGATTTTTTTAACATTTCGGTCTTAGTATGCATTTTACGACAAAAGTATATATAATAAAAGTTATAGAAAATTAAAAGATCTACAACTTTTGTTTAGAGCATTTTTCTCTACAGAGCCTAGTTTAGCGTGAAAGCGTGATTTTCCGTATTTTTAAGCCAAACTGAGTTCGATTGTCATTTTGCGTCATTCACTCGTGATTAAAATAAGGTTATGTTTTTGAGGTTAGTTTTTGTTTATTTCTAATATTTTATTAATAATGTTAGGTATATTATTAATCATTTGCATTGGCAAGAGAAAGTTGTGTGAGTGTTTCACACCAGATTTTTAAAATAAAATTTAAATTTGAAATTTATACACAATTTAATACATTTATATTTTTCTACATTATTTTTAATCTGTCTTGTAGAAAAATAAAGTATCTAATAGAAAATCAAGTGCATACCATCAAAATATTTAAATAAATTTTTGAATAAATATTTCAGTAGTTAATTCAAAAGTTGAACAATAAAAAAATTAAATTATATAACAAAAATATTTGCGCATCACAGGCAGGTGAAGCGTTAAATTATTTGCAAACGATATGTTATTTCCAGTGATACAAAAAATAGTTGTGTTTCTTATCACATAGTCAGCCAATTATATGACTGAAGTATTTAAGAACAGAAGAGGTAGAGGTGTACTGTGACACTAATCACAGTTATCTCCTCTGAAAGTAATGAATTTTATTATACAAACATACCATGTGGTGAATGAAGTGAAGGTGTCATTTGCAGAGTGGAAAATAGGTGATTTTCAGAGGGCCTGGTATGTTGATAAGCATAGGTTACTTTTCCACTCGGTGAGGAGAGGAAAGCACTTATAAACCACTTGACTTTTTACTCAGTAAATTCTCTAGAGGTTCAAACCAGCTTTCGGCTGATCACCTAAACAACAATGAAAATCTGGTGTGAAACACTTACACAACTTTCTCTTGCCAATGCAAATAAATAACAATAAACCTAACATTAGTAATAAAACATTACAAATAAACAAAAAACTAACCTCAAAAAACATAACCTTATTTTAATCATGAGTGAAAGACGTTAAATGAAAATCAACCTCAGTTTGGCTTAAAAATACGGGAAATCACTCTTTCACGCAAAATTAGGCTCTGTAGAGAAAAATGCTTTAAATAAAATTTGTAGATCTTTTAATTTCCCATAAATTTTATTATACACCTTTTTCGTAAAATGCATACTAAGGCCGAAATCTTAAAAAAAATCGATTTGTCAAGTTTTCGTGAGAAAAAAACAGAAAATCGCTAATTACTGCTAAACTAAGCGTTATACAAAAAAATGTTTAAAATAAAAGTTGTAAGATTTTAAATTTTCTACATCTTTAATTATATACATTTTTGCGGTAAAATGCATAATAAAGCCGCAATCTTAAAAAAACAATTTTTTTACGTGAAAACAGCCTCACCAAGAATTTCAGCAAGCATGGCGTCTACCCTATCTTGTAGAGAATAAAAAATTGACTATACCAGGCGCTTTTAAAAAAATCGTAGAAGCCATTTTTTGAGAAAATCGCAAAAAAGTGAAAAATTACACGAATAAACTACTACTTATGGTTGACCAACTTTGATGAAAATGTTCGTGTCGGGTCCGGTAGTGGTATGTAACTTAAGTTTCAAGTTCGTACGATGTTCCGTTCTTGAGATATTCTGTTCACACACACACACACACATACACGCACACACACACACACACACGCACGCACGCACGCACGTACACACACACACACACACACACGCACGCACACACACACACACACACACACACACACTCACACACACATACACCAATCGCTAAAAACATGTTTTTTGGGTTCAGGGGTTCTGAAAACGTGTAGATCCGGTGAAAAATCGATATGAAAACAATACTTTCCTTCCATATATTCATATAGGCAAGAGAAAGTAAAAAAGACACTATTACACTATAAAAAGAACACTATAGTGCTCTTCACTAAAGAAGTCCGTTGTAAAAACCAGTTGTATTTGGTTCAATACTGTTGTAAAAATGGTTAGTTCAGTGGAAAAATCATTTCCCAATTTTCCATGGAGGCAAAATAGCACTTTTTTTAAATGGCTGCCATATTAAAACGAAAAATGAGATTTAACTTTTTAAATATTCATATTGCAGAAAAAACTGTAATCGTTACCATACTTAAACCCCGATTTTTTATTTAAAGTCTGGGTAACAGACGTTCAAAAAGAACACTATAAGAACTGGGTACTTTTTATGAGTAAATTGTTATATCTCTGACAAATCTTTAAAGAAAAATATTTAAGTTAAACGAATAAACGCGGGAAAAAATAAGTTTTAATTTCCTGTAGTGTTAAAATTTTTCCGTTTGGTTGTTTTAGAAATAGAACTCTTCAAACACAACAGACTTGTTTCGTGGCGGGCATTTTGTATTTTAAGTTACATCTGATTATTACATGGATCATCCAATGAACCAGGAAATTTTTTAAAAAAATTTAAATTTTCTCAATTTTAAATAGTCTCATCTCACTCACTAATATTACTTAATCGCGTGATTATTTAATCAATAAATTTTTATAATTTTTTGTAAATTTTTAGATCTATATATATTTATATTATATTATATTGTAAAAGAGAATCACATTACTTAATTAACATTCCAAATTATCAATCTTATCAAATTTAATAAAAAAATTAGTTGACCCCTCATGAGTAGAGAACCCAAATTCTTGTACATACGTGGTCTATTTATCGGCTAGTCTATATTTAAAAATCTAATTGTCCAGTTTTTTTAATCAAATTTTACAATAATTACTTATCTTGACCTTGTTCGTAATTAAGAATTAATCTTACCACATTTCTGTCGTTAAAAATCATTTTAAAGTGCCTTGAACGTATATACTTAATCGCTATGTGTACTTTGCAATCTGTTAAGGCGAGACTGTATGATGGTTTCGACTGACAATTTCGAATTTCGGTTTTTTATGTTTTTCAATAGTTCAGACCGAGATCAACCTCAAAAACATTAAATTATGTGAAAAAATTTGGTGTGAAACACTCACACAACTTTCTCTTGCCAATGAAAATAATGACCAATATAATCAACATTTGTAAAAAAACATTAGAAATAAACAAAAAACTATTCTTAAAAAAATAGCCTTATTTCAATCATGAGTGATAAATACGAAAGGAAAATCAACCTCAGTTTGGCTTAAAAATACAGAAAATCACTCTTTCACGCTAAATTAGGCTCTGTACAGAAAAATGTTTAAAGTAAAAGTCGTAGATCTTTTAATTTCCTATAAATTTGATTATATACACTTTTGTCGTAAAATGCGTACTAAGGCCGAAATATTCAAAAAATCGATATTTCACACGTTTTCGTGAGAAAAAAAACAGAAAATTGCTCATTACCGCTAAACTAAGCGTTATACAAAAAATGTTTGAAATAAAAGTTGTAGGATTTCAAATTTTCTACAACTTTTATTATGTAAATGTTTGCACTAAAATGCATATTAAAGCCGTAATCTTAAAAAAACTATTTACGTAAAAACAGCCTCACCGAGAATTTCAGCAAATATGGCGCATACCGTATCTTGTAGAGCATACAAAAATTAGTAAATCAGGCAATTTAAAAAAAAATCGTAGGACCAGTTTTTGAGAAAATGACAAAAATACGAAAAATTACACGAATACACTACTACTTCCGGTTGACCGATTTTGATCAAAATGTTCGTGTCGGGTCCGGTTGTGGTATGTAGCTTAAGTTCTAAGTTTCAAACTTGTACAATGTTCCGTTCTTGAGATATTCTGTTCACACACACACACACGCACACACACACACACACACACACACACACACACACACACACACACACACAGACCAATCGCTAAAAACATGTTTTTTGGGTTCAGGGGGTCTGAAAACGTGTAGATCCGGTGAAAACTCGATTTCGAAAAATCGACATGAAAATAATACTTTCCTTCCTAGATATTCATATAGGCAAGAGAAAGTAAAAATTATTTTAATGAAAAAATTAAGTTTTTAGGAGGTTTACCCACCGGGTTGGTCTAGAGGTAAAGTCATCACCAAAATCAGCTGTTTAACAACTGATTTTCGGAGACGAAGATTCCTGGTTCAAATCCTAGTAAAGGTAGTTACTTTTATAAGGATTTGAATGATAGACAGTGGTTACCGGTGTACTTTGATGGTTGGGGTTCAATTAACCATACTCTCTCAGGAGTGGTTGACCTGGGTCTGTACAAGACTACACTTCATTTACACGTCATACACATCATCCTCATCTCATTGGGTCATGGGGTTGCTTATTGTTCTAAATTGAACAGATTGCAACGTACATAAACTAGATTACAAAATAAGGAGGTTTACACAGAAAAATTATCGTATCACCAAGAATATTTTTCATAATTTTATACCGATCGTTTTAGAGCAAAGGGAATTTTAGAATTTTAAAATATTTGCATTACTGTTTTTAATACTCTCAGCAGTTGGTGCAGCTTTATAATGAAATTTTGATAGGAAATTTACTGGTTTGTATACATTTTTTTAAAATTTATTAAACGTCGCATCAACTGCAACGGTCATTAGCAACGACATTGGGGTGTAACTTTGAACAATGGAGGTTGAAAATGATTTTGTATTATTTTGTAACGTATGAAAATATGCCATGCCTGAGTGGGATTCAAACCCAAGACCGCATGATGAGAGGCGAGCACATTTTGTTTTTTATTTGTGCCTGTTTTTGTTTTTGCCCGTTCCCGTAAATTTAGATTTTTAATATAGGGTGATTCAAAAAGAGCGCGGGTTTTGATATATCAAATTAAGAGATTTATTTTATTGAAAAACTGAAAATAAAGACATCAACAAGTTCATCTTACCTTCCGATTTCATGTATGAAAAATGATGTCATGCATGTGTCCTCCTCTACTGCGCTGGCACGCATCAACTCTGTCCATGAAATTGGATATTACTGCACGACAAGTTTCGACTTCCATTTGCCCGATAACCCGTCGAATTTCCTCCTTCAAGTCATTGATGCTTCGGGGTTTATTGGCATACACCAATGACTTCAGATGACCCCAAAGATGAAAGTCACAAGGCGTCAAGTCACACGAACTTGGTGGCCATTGATGGTCGGAATTACGAGAAATGATGCGATCCTGGAACCGTTCACGGAGCAACAACATTGTTTCTCGTGCAGAAACTGAATTTTATACGGGTGATATTGGAGATTGTACCGAAGAATTCTCCGTACAGAAGAACATCGCCTAATTGTTGAGAACGGCGACGTATTGATTTTGCTGGGCTAACAGCCACACTGTCACGAACCAACGCAACGTTCTGCTCAGTTCGGCCAGAACGACGACGTCCAGAACTTTTAAGGTCGACTGTTACACCCGTCTCAAGAAAACTTTTTCATGAGCCTGCGAACTGTTGATTCATTCGGTGCTTCATTACGTCCTAGAGTACCGCGAAGTCGCCTGATAGTAGCCGCATAACTCTATGCACTCTGGTAAAATGTTTTGACGATTAACACTCGTTGCGCAATAGTAAACTTCTCCATGGTTAGGCACAGACTGCGAGAGTACTACACTGCGAACAAGAGAAACTACAACTGAATCGTCAATCGGAATGTTCTCCAAAATAGAAATGAGGTCTAACAATGTTGCCAACCGATAAACAAAAATTTACCAGCCGTTTAAAAACCGGCGCTCTTTTTGAATCACCCGTTATTTAGGTATATTTTTCTCGGAAATCATTAAACATACCAAGCTGAAATTTTTTACCAGTTATTTATCTGGTACATTCACATATTCCGGCACTTTTATGACTTCCTCAAAAGCACTTTTATGACTTCCTCAAAAGCATTTTTATGACTTCCTCAAAAGCATTTTTATGACTTCCTCAAAAGCATTTTTATGACTTCCTC
This sequence comes from Catonia carolina, assembly GCA_035578175.1. NCBI lineage: Eukaryota > Metazoa > Arthropoda > Insecta > Hemiptera > Achilidae > Catonia > Catonia carolina. The sequence continues at coordinate 4,389,839 of JAQMRL010000002.1, forward strand.
AAAAGCTGCGGGTTTTGGAACCTTAACGGTGGTTTTACGAGTTAAAATTTCGAAAACCTAGCCGAGAATCAAACCCGGAACATTTCGCTTTGTAGACTAGCGCACTAGTCACTACACCACGGAGGTGATTTCAAAATACATGTTCCCATTCATTTTTATTTAAAAGTTTTTTGGAAACGTTCGGTTAACCGGACGTTGGTAATTTACGGACGTCTAGTAAACCGGATGTTATAACTACGTACAAGATATCGACGTCCTGTTTTACGGACGTTGCCACTGAAAGGGTTAAAAAGGCTGTATAAAAACAAAATTGGCGGCCGCATTGGCGTAGTTAGTAACGTGCTCGCCTCTTATCATGCGGTCCTGGGTTCGAATCCCACTCAGGCACGGCAATTTTCATACGTTACAAAAAGAAAATCATTTCATTGTCCATTGCACAAAAAAGTTACTCCCCAACGTCGTCGCTAATGACCGTTGTAGTTGATGCAACGTTAAATAAGTGATTAAAAAAAAAATCTGGTGTGAAAAAATCACACAACTTTCTCGTGCCAATATAAATAATTAACAATAAACCTAATATTAGTAATAAAACATTAGAAATAAACAAAAAAACTAACCTCAATAAACATAAACTAATTTTAATCATGAGTGAAAGACGCAAAATGTAAATCAACCTCAGTTTGGCTTAAAAATACAGAAAATCACTCTTTCACGCTAAACTAGGCTCTGTAGAGAAAAATGTTCAAACAAAAGTTGCAGATCTTTTAATTTTCTATAAATTCGATTATATACACTTTTATTATAAAATGCATAGGGCCTACTAAGGCCAAAATCTTAAAAAAATCGATTTTTCTCACGTTTTCGTGAGAAAAAAAAAATGCTAATTACTGCTAAACTAAGCGTTATACAAAAAATGTTTGAAATAAAAGTTGTAGGTTCTTAAATTCTCTACAACTTTTATTATATAATTTTTTCGCTAATTGCATATTAAAGCCGTAATCTTGAAAAAAACTTTGTTTTTACGTGAAAACAGCCTCACTCAGAGTTTCAGCAAACATGACACCTACCCTATCTTGTAGAGAAAAAAAAAATTGAGTAAACCAGGCGATTTAAAAAAAATCGTAGGACCAGTTTTTGAGAAAATCGCAAACAGTGAAAAATTATACGAATAAACTACTACTTCCGGTTGACCGATTTTGATGAAAATGTTTGTGTCGGGTCCGGTAGTGGTATGTAACTTAAGTTTCAAGTTTCAAGTTCGTACGATGTTCCGTTCTTGAGATATTTTGTATACACAGACACACACACACACACACACACACACACACGCACGCACGCACGCACGCACACACACACACACACACACACACACCAATCGCTAAAAACATGTTTTTTGGGTTCAGGGGGTCTGAAAACGTATAGGTCCGGTGAAAACTCGATTTCTTAAAATCGACATGAAAACAATACTTTCCTTCCTATATATTCATATAGGCAAGAGAAAGTAAAAATGTTTTTAATAAGATATAATTTTTATGAAGGTATGTGTAATTGAACATGCACGTTTAGAGTATAATTTCTTTAAGATGTGTTGTGTGCAATTGTGTCACACAGTCTATAGTAGTTGGCTCATAAAGTTCATTAAACGATTATGACTTTTATAAACAATACAACCCAAATAGTAAAAACATTTAATAGTTAATTGCACTAACTACTTCTAATATTGTTACATAATTTCATTTCATCTATTTTATTTTATTACTTTCTCTTGCCTATATGAATACATAGGAAGGAAAGTATTGTTTTCATGTCGATTTTAAGAAATCGAGTTTTCACCGGATCTATACGTTTTCAGACCCCCTGAATCCAAAAAACATGTTTTTAGCGATTGGTCTGTTTGTGTGTCTGTGTGCGCGTGTGTGTGTGTGTGAACAGAATATCTCAAGAACGGAACATCGTACGAACTTGAAACTTGAAACTTAAGTTACATACCACTACCGGACCCGACACGAACATTTTCATCAAAATCGGTCAACCGGAAGTAGTAGTTTATTCGTATAATTTTTCACTTTTTTGCGATTTTCTCAAAAACTGGTCCTACGATTTTTTCTAAAATCACCTGGTTTACTACATTTTTTATGCTCTACAAGATAGGGTAGGCGCCATGTTTGCTGAAATTCTGCGTGAGGCTGTTTTTACGTAAGAACATTTTCTTTTTAAGATTGCGGCTTTAATATGCATTTTAACGCAAAACGTTATATAATAAAAGTTGTAGAGAATGTAAAATTCTACAACTTTTATTTCAAACAGTTTTTTTTTATAACGCTTAGTTTAGCGGTAAATAGCGATTTTCTGTTTTTTTCTCACAAAAACGTGTGAAAAATTGTTTTTTTAAAGATTTCGGCCTTAGTATTCATTTTATGACACAAGTGTATATAATAAAATTTATAGGAAATTAAAAGACCTACAACTTTTATTTAAAGCATTTTTCTCTACAGAGCCTAGTTTAGCGTGAAAGTGTGATTTTCCGTTTTTTAAGCCAAATTGAGTTCGATTTTCATTTTGCGTCATTCACTCATGATTAAAATAAGGTTATGTTTTTGAGGTTAGTTTTTGTTTATTTCTAATATTTTATTAATAATGTTAGGTTTATTATTAATTATTTGCATTGGCAAGAGAAAGTTGTGTGAGTGTTTCACACCAGATTTTTTGCTCTTAGATAAGTCCATGTAAATTATTTACCTATAGTTCATGTAATTTCAATAGAAGCTTGCACTGTACACGTTCTCTCTACTTGCCTCGTCCGTTTATTCCCAGTAATCAGCATATGTACTGGTTGTTAGAAAAGTATGCCTCTAAATTGTTACTAGCGTTTAATACTTTCGCATGAATTTAATTCGTTTAAAGTAATTTATTGTGTTTAATAGTATAATCCTATTTTAGTAGGCTATAATTATATAGTGCTGTGACTGCATGAGCAAGCAGTTGCAGTCACTTCCTGGGTTGATGAAAACATTTCACGAATTGTTGCTTCAGGATTACTATACAAAAGTTCTTTAAAGTAATTAAACACAAACTGTAAATAATGTTTTTGGATAGGCTTCGTAAATCACGTTTTCCACTCATCGTTGACCGGTACTGCGTACACTTTAATCTCTTGTGCACTGAACGGAAACTCAAACTGAACTGGTGAATTTATTTGTACTATAATATAATCATATACATTAGTTGTTGTTTTTTAGGTCAACAGCCGAAAGGCTGGTTTGAACCTGCAGAGGTTTTACTAAGTAAAACGAGGAGTAAGGTGGTTTACCATTGGCTTCCTCACTGAGTGGAAAAGTACGCTTATCAGCATGCCGGGCCCTCTGAAAAGCACATATTTTCCACTCTGCAAATGACACCTTCACTTCATTCACCACAGGGTCTGGCTGTATAATGAAATTCATTACTTTCAGAGGAGATAACTCTGATTAGTGTATTTTACACCTCTACCTCTTCTGTCCTTAAATGATTCAGACATTTAATTGGCTGACCATGTGATAAGAAACAGAACTATTTATTTTAGCCCTGCAACGAACAGATTGGGTGTACATAATTTGACACTCCACCTGTCTGCTCTGGGCAGCCTATACATTTATAAAAGACTATGTACATTTTTATATATTATGTCTTTAAAATAGAAACAGCCTTACATTTTGTGTTGACAGTTATAAAAGCAAACACTGCAGAGTATAATACAATCTGTAATTAATTAACTAAAAGAATTTGACATTCTGATTTATAAAGTATTTATTTTGACATTAAAGTAATATATCAATAAAAGTAAAAATTAAAAATAGATGGTGATTTGTGCCTATTACTAATTTGTTTATAATCAAGAGTGTGGAAGTAGTAGTACGTTTTGTAGCACACTATACAAACTATCAATAAAACTTCACTATCAATAAAAGTAAAAATCTGGTGTGAAACACTCACACAACTTTCTCTTGCCAATGCAAATAATTAACAATAAACCTAACATTAATAATAAAATATTAGAAATAAACAAAAAACTAACCTCAAAAACATAACCTTATTTTAATCATGAGTGAATGATGCAAAATGAAAATCAACCTCAGTTTGGCTTAGAAATACGGAAAATCACTCTTTCTCTCTAAACTAGGCTCTGTAGAGAAAAATGCTTTAAATAAAAGTTGTAGATCTTTTAATTTTCTATAAATTAAATTATATACACTTTTGTCTAAAATGCATACTAAGGCCAAAATCTTAAAAAAATCAATTTTTCACACATTTTCGTGAGAAAAAAACAGAAAATTGCAAATTACCGCTAAACTAAGCGTTATACAAAAAATTGTTTGAAATAAAAGTTGTAGAATTTTTAATTCTCTACAACTTTTATTATATAAAGTTTTGCGCTAAAATGCATATTAAAGCCGTAATCTTAAAAAAACAACGTTTTTTACGTGAAAACAGCCTCACCCAGAATTTCAGCAAACATGACGCCTACCCTATCTTGTAGAGAATAAAAAATTGAGTAAACCAGGCGATTTTAAAAAAAATCGTAGGACCAGTTTTTGAGAAAATCGCAAAAAAGTGAAAAATTACACGAATAAACTACCACTTCCGGTTGACCGATTTTGATGAAAATGTTCGTGTCGAGTCCGGTAGTGGTATGTAACTTAAGTTTCAAGTTTCAAGTTCGTACGATGTTCCGTTCTTGAGATATTCTGTTCACACACACACACACACACACACACACACAGACCAATCGCTAAAAACATGTTTTTTGGGTTCAGGGGGTCTGAAAACGTATAGATCCGGTGAAAACTGGATTTCGAAAAATCGACATGAAAACAATACTTTCCTTCCTATATATTCATATAGGCAAGAGAAAGTAAAAATTAAAAATAGATGGTGATTTGTGCCTATTACTAATTTGTTTATAATCAAGAGTGTGTAAGTAGTAGTACGTTTTGCAGCACACTATACAAACTGCTGCAACCACTCTACATGTGTGCGAGTGAAAATACTTGTTACGGAAGCTTCTATTGAAATTACATGGACTATAACATACAATAGGTAAGGTCATTACAGTAGTATTTTAAAAATTACATACCTTACTAGGATTTTTCAGTTTTTTGCGATTTCCTCATTAACGATTCCTACGATTTTTTTTAAAATCGCCTCATATATTAAATATTTTATGTTCTACAAGATAGGGTAGGCGCCATAACTGCTGAAAATAATATTGTAGAAAAAAATGGTGTATTTAAGATTGCGTCTTTAATATGCATTTTCGGGAAAAAGTGTATATAAACACTAAGTGTATAAAAATGTATCTGAAGTGTAGTGTGTTGGTGTAAATTGTAGACAATTTAAAAACCTACAACTTTTATTTTTAATATTTCTTTGTATAACGCTTAATTTAGCGGTAATTTAGATAATTCCGTGTAAATTATTTACCTAACATAATACGTCAGGTTATTACAGTAGTATTTTATTAATTACATACTAGAATTACATTTACCCACGGGGCTAGTCTAGAGGTAAAGTCGTCGCCATAATCAACTGTTTAACAGCTGATTTTCGGAGACGAAGGTTCCTGGTTCAAATCCTAGAAAAGGTAGTTACTTTTATACAGATTTGAATGCTAGACAATGGTTACCGGTGTACTTTGATGGTTGGGTTTCAATTAACCATACTCTCTCAGGAATGTTCAACCTGAGTCTGTACAAGACTACACTTCATTAACACGTCATACATATCATTCTCATCTCATTGGGTCATTGGGTTGCTTATTGTTAAAAATTGAACAGATTACTAACGTACACACATTAGGAATAATAATAAAAAAAAGAACTTGTGAAAATTTTCAGACCTCGGCCGGGAATCGAACCCAAGACTTCCGCGTGGTAGCGCTAGCGCATTACCAGTACGCTACGGGGCCTACCAGGATTTTTTTTGTAATCCTAATTTGTGTATGTTGCAATCTGTTCAATTGAGAACAATATGCAACCCCGTGACCCAATGAGATGAGGATGATGTGTATGACGTGTAGTCTTGTACAGACTCAGGTCGACCATTCCTGAGAGAGTATGGTTAATTGAACCCCAACCATCAAAGTACACCGGTAACCACTGTCTAGTATTCAAATCCGTATAAAAGTAACTACCTTTACTAGGATTTGAACCAGGAACCTTCGTCTCCGAAAATCAGCTGTTAAACAGCTGATTTCGGTGACGACTCACCTGTTTAACAGCTGATTTTGATTACTAGGATTTGAACCAGGAACATTCATTTCCGAAATTCAGCTGTCAAACAGCTGACTAGCAGCGACAACTTTACCACTAGACCAACCCAGTGGGAGTAAATAAATAAATTACAAAAAATGAAAGCCTCTTTAAGAATAATTATTTTTTTTCAAAAAAGTATCAGCTGGTGAGCTGAAGTAACTTGTAAATGTCATTTTGTTTGTATACATAATGTAGATTACGTTGTTTTCCTTGTTTGATATAGGCTACGAATTGTAAAAGAAGGTCTACATTAACATTCAATTATCATACAATACTAAATTTTAATCGTGATTGTTACAATCAAATGATAGACAAAAGGCTACTTCGATAGTTTATTCAGCTTTAAAAATGTTTTTTACTTTCTCTTGCCTATATGAATATATAGGAAGGAAAGTATTGTTTTCATGTCGATTTTTCGAAATCGAGTTTTCACCGGATCTATACGTTTTCAGACCCCCTGAACCCAAAAAACTTGTTTTTAGCGATTGGTCTGTGTGTGTGTGTGTGTGTGTGTGTGTGTGTGTGTGTGAACAGAATATCTCAAGAACGGAACATCGTACGAACTTGAAACTTAAGTTACATATCACTACCGGACCCGACACGAACATTTTCATCAAAATCGGTCAACCGGAAGTAGTAGTTTATTCGTATAATTTTTCACTTTTTTGCGATTTTCTCAAAAACTAGTCCTACGTTTTTTTTTAAAATCAACTGGTTTACTACATTTTTTATGCTCTACAATATAGGGTAGGCGCCATGTTTGCTGAAATTCTGCGTGAGGCTGTTTTTACGTAAAAACATTTTCTTTTTAAGATTGCGGCTTTAATATGCATTTTAGCGCAAAACGTTATATAATAAAAGTTGTAGAGAATAAGAAATTCTACAACTTTTATTTCAAACATTTTTTTGTATAACGCTTAATTTAGCGGTAATTAGCGATTTTCTGTTTTTTCTCACGAAAACGTGTAAAAAAAAATCGATTTTTTTAAAATGATTTTGGGCTTAGTATGCATTTAACGACAAAAGTGTATTGTCAAATTTATAGGAAATTAAAAGATCTACAACTTTTATTTAGAGCATTTTTTTTGTACAGAGCATAGTTTAGCGTGAAAGAGTGATTTTCCGTATTTTTAAGCCAGACTGAGGTTGATTTTCATTTTGAGTGTTTCACTCATGATTAAAATTATGTTATGTTTATTGAGGTTAGTTTTTTGTTTATTTGTAATGTTTTATTACTAATGTTAGGTTTATTGTTAATTATTTGCACTGGCAAGAGAAAGTTGTGTGAGTGTTTCACACCAGATTTTTTTTTATAACCAATCGGAGGTTGAAAAAATAACCCTTGTTATAACAAGTCAAATTAAGAAAAGTCCTTCTAAAAAAAGTACTAATAACAAAAGTCAACATGTTAAAATGTATACAAGGTAATATTAACAAGGTTGTTTTTAACAATTCAAAAAAATAGATAAGTGACGTAAAACAAAAAGAAAAATATGTTGTGAACACAATAAAGTTGAAATTAGTGAAACATAAAAACATGTAACATAACGAACATGGAAATAATTGAACAATATGTACATTTAACAAAATAATATTGATTAGGGTAGATTAGATACATTCTTTCAAAATTTTAACAAAATACAAAACAATTTTTTTATCTCTAATATGTGTATGTTGCAATCTGTTCAATTCAGAACAAGAAGCAACCCCATGACCCAATGAGATGAGGATGATGTGTATGACATGTAAATGAGGTGTAGTCTTGTACAGACCCAGGCCGACCATTCCTGAGAGAGTATGGTTAATTGAACCCCAACCATCAAAGTACGCCGGTAACCACTATCTAGTATTCAAATCCATATAAAAGTAACTACCTCTACTAGGATTTGAACCAGGAACCTTCGTCTCCGAAAATCAGCTGTTAAACAGCTGACTCACGGCGACGACTTCATCTCTAGACCAACCCGGTGGTTACAATATAATAACCGAAATTAAATTTCAAAATTCCTTTCATGAAACGACACATTTCATACCTGGTGGCAATTATTTCTAAAGGCTTACCTTTGACTTGTGTCAAAAATCATTAGTGATTTCTGCGTGTATTTCTTAAGAGTAATCGAATAACACAATTTTTGTTTCCAAATCAAACTTTTTTTGATTTCTTGACTTCCTATTTTCGGCCACTTCAGGTTAAACCCGGAACTTCAAAAACCCAAACCAGACGTACTGATTTTTGTGTAGATTGTTGTTATTTAGGTCAACAGCCATTAGGGCAATAGGTTTGAACCTCTAGATGTTTTACTAAGTAAAAACAAGGGGTGAAATGGTTTACTATTGCCTTCCTCGCTGAGTTGAAAGAGTATGCTTATCATCATGCCAGGACCTCCGAAAAGCACTTACTTTCCACCCTGCAAATAACAACTTCACTTCATTCACCACAGGGTAAACGTGAATGAAGTGCTAACGTGAATGTTGGTAACGTGCTCGCCTCTCATCATGTGGTCTTGGGTTAGAATCCCATTCAGGCACGGCATATTTTCATACGTTACAAAAAAAATCATTTCATCCTTCACCGTCTGCATTAGATTAATTGCAGAACAGTCGGACGTTAAACCCAAAAAGAAAAAAAGAAGTCTCCACAGGGTCTGGCTGCATAGGGAAAATCATTACTCTCAGAGGAGATAACTCTGACTAATATCTTTTACACCTCTTCTTCTTCTGTTCTTAATAATAGTTCAGTCATATAATTGGCTGACTATGTGATAAGAAATATAACTATTTTTTGTAGCCCTGGAACCAACAGATCGAGTGCAGTATTCTCACAGTACATTTTACTAAATAAAATAAAATTAAACAATAAATTAGTTTATAAAAAATTTGTTACATTCTTTAGATTCAATTTTCAATGAACTATTGTTGTATTTTGTGAAAAACAATGTGATTTTCCGCATAGTTTTAAGTAGAAAATGATGAAAAATAGATAAACCAGATTAGAAATTTAAAAGTAAATTTTAATAATCAATTACAGTGCATTTTTTTAAATTTTGACCCACCGGGTTGGTCTAGAGGTAAAGTCGTCGCCAAAATCAGCTGTTTAACAGCTGATTTTCGGAGACGAAGGTTCCTGGTTCAAATCCTAGTAAAGGTAGTTACTTTTATACGGATTTGAATACTAGACAGTGGTTACCGGTGTACTTTGATGGTTGGGGTTTAATTAACAATACTCTCTCAGGAATGGTCGGCCTGGGTCTGTGCAAGACTACACCTCATTTACACGTCACATACCTCATCTCATTGGGTCATGGGGTTGCTTATTATTCTAAATTGAACAGATTGAACGTACACAAATTAGGAATAATAAAAAAAAAGTAGCTCGAGAAGATTCAAATACCTCGGAGTTGTGCTATCGTTAAATGGGGGGAGCAATGAGGAAATAAATGCAAGAATTGGTCAAGCGCGGTCAGCAATAAGGCAGTTGAACAGTGTCCTATGGAATGGAAAAATAACAAAGAAAAATAAGATTCGCATTTACAGCACAGTCATTGAAACCATTGGAACATACGGTGCAGAAACTTGGGAGGTGAATAAAAGGTATGAAGCTAAGCTCAAGGCTTTGGAAATGGATTATTGGAGGCGATGTTGTGGATATACAAGAATGGACACAGTGAGAAATGATGATATTCGAAGGAAGATGGGTCTGACTGAGAATATTGCCGATTGGATAGAGGCAAAGAGTTTGAAGTGGTATGGGCATGTGAAGAGAATGCCTCCTGAGAGATGGCCAAAGATATTATTGGACTGGGTCCCTGAGTCAAGCCGGAAAAGAGGAAGGCCGAAGCACTCCTGGCAGTATGGCATGGAGGAGGCGATGCAGGCGAGAGGACTGACAGACAATGACTGCTTGGACAGACAAATGTGGAGGGTATTAGGATGCGAGAGACGGCGACAGCTGTAAAACAAACTCGCTAATATTGTATATATATATATATATAGCTCGAGAAGAAACCCGACACCTACAGTGTGTAAAGTTTAATTTCCTTATCTTTTATAAATCCTATGAAAAATGTACCTAATAGTAGCAAATTTAAAATTGCCGGGATATAAAGTACAGTCTCCCCTAAAGTAGAAAATGATGAAAGATAGATTAACCAGATTAGAAATTTAAAAGTAAATTTTAATAATTACAGTGCATTTTTTAAAGAGATTTATATGTATTAGTACCGTTCCCACAGACACACAAACAATTTCACATCAAATTAAATAGCTAAATCCGTTTATTAATACAAAATTTTATCTTCACCTATTAAATTTCATTATAAATATTTAAATTAAAATTCTGTAAAATCATCTTATATCTATCAACTGAAAGTATATTAAAAAAAAAAACGAATCCATCTGTCAGCCTCAACAAATACCAATATATTAGTCATAGGCTATCAGATAATATTTGACATTAATATAATTATTACTGTATTAGTAGTGAATGGTCTATTCTTATCAGACTGTAGGATAAAACTGTGACAAAACGTCTAACAAAATTATGCAAAATTTTAATAATTATTATTAAAAAAAATCATATTTTAATTTTTTCGGGAATTTAATAAAATTGTTATAATTAAATTTTCTAATGGAATTTTTTGGTGTCATTTATTAGGTGATTCATTATTCATTGATAAGAAAAGTCTGTACATTTTATTTTTTTTAAACGTGATTTTTAAATTATAAAATTTTTAATTCTGTTAAAAAAATATTTAATTTTTCACTATATCACGGTTTTTACCTTTTTTACTTTCTCTTGCTTTTATGAGTATATAGGAAGGAAACTATTGTTTTCATGTCGATTTTTTGAAATCGAGTTTTCACCGGATCTACACGTTTTCAGACCCCCTGAACCCAAAATAACATGTTTTTAGCGATTGGTCTGTGTTGTGTGTGTGTGTGTGAACAGAATATCATTTTTAGCGCAAAAATTTATATACTGAAAAAGGTAGAGAATTAAAAATTTTACAACTTTTATTTCAAATTTTTTGTATAACGCTTAGTTTAGCGGTAATTAGCGATTTTCTGTTTTTTCTCACGAAAACGTGTGAAAAATCGATTTTTTTTAAAGATTTCGGCCATAGTATGCATTTTACGACAAAAATGTACCTAATAAAATTTATAGATCTACGACTTTATTTAGAGCATTTTTCTCTACAGAGCCTAGTTTAGCGAGAAAGAGTGATTTTCCGTATTTTTAAGCCAAACTGAGGTCGATTTTCATTTTGTGTCTTTCACTCATGATTAAAATACGGTTATATTTATTGAGTTTAGTTTTTTGTTTATTTCTAATGTTAGGTTTATTGTTAAATATTTGCATTGCGAGAGAAAGTTGTGTGAGTGTTTCACACCAGATTGTTTACCTTTTTTTTATGTATAATCTTACTTTTTACTGACATATTTCGGTGGATTCATTACCATCAGAGTACATAAAATTGAAACTTAACTTTTTATAATTAATATATTATTAACATTTTTGGAAGATGTTGTCATTTGTATAAAACACCGTCTGCATTAGCAGTAATTGCAAAACAGTCGGATGTTAAACAAAAAAAAAACGTATAAAACATTACCTACAACATCTTCTGAAAATTTTAATGGATTTTAAAAAGTTTAATTTCAATTTTATGTACTCTGCTGTCGGTGAATACAACTGATACACTCTGATGACGGTCGAAACATGTCAGTAGAAAGTAGGATAATATAAAAAATCTGGTGTGAAACACTCACACAACTTTCTCTTGCCAATGCAAATAATTAACAATAAACCTAACATTAGTATTAAAACATTAGAAATGAACAAAAAATTAATCTCAATAAACATAACCTTATTTTAATCATGAGTGAATGATGCAAAATGAAAATCAACCTCAGTTTTGCTTAATAATACGATAAATCATTCTTTCACGCTAAACTAGACTCTATAGAGAAAAATGCTCTAAACAAAAGTTGTAGATCTTTTAATTTTCTATAAATTTAATTATATACACTTTTGTCGTAAAATGCATACTAAGACCGAAATGTTAAAAAAATCGATTTTTCTCACGTTTTCGTGAGAAAAAAAACAGAAAATCGCAAATTACCGCTAAACTAAGCGTTATACAAAAAAATGTTTGAAACAGAAGTTGTAGGTTTTTCAATTATCTACAACTTTTATTATATAAGTTTTTGCGCTAAAATTTATATTAAAGCCGTAATCTTAAAAAAACAACGGTTTTACGTGAAAACAGCCTCACCGAGAATTTCAGCAAACATGGCGCCTACCCTATCTTGTAGAGAATAAAAAATTGAGTAAAATAGGCGATTTTAAAAAAAAATCGTAGGACCAGTTTTTGAGAAAATCGCAAAAAACTGAAAAATTATACGAATAAACTACTACTTCCGGTTGACCGATTTTGATGAAAATGTTCGTGTCGCGTCCGGTAGTGGTATGTAACTTAAGTTTCAAGTTTCAAGTTCGTACGATGTTCCGTTCTTGAGATATTCTGTTCACACACAGACACACACACACACACAACACAACACACACACACACACAGACCAATCGCTAAAAACATGTTTTTTGGGTTCAGGGGGTCTGAAAACGTATAGATCCGGTGAAAACTCGATTTCGAAAAATCGACATGAAAACAATACTTTCCTTCCTATATATTCTTATAGGCAAGAGAAAGTAAAAATCTGGTATGAAACACACTCACCCAACTTTCTCTTGTCAAATGCAAATAATGAACAATATAACCTAATATTAGTAATAAAACATTAGAAATAAACAAAAAATTAATCTCAATAAACATAACCTTATTTTAATCATGAGTGAATGATGCAAAATGAAAATCAACCTCAGTTTTGCTTAATAATACGATAAATCATTCTTTCACGCTAAACTAGACTCTATAGAGAAAAATGCTCGAAATAAGTTGTAGATCTTTTAATTTCCTATAAATTTAATTATATAGTACAGTTTTGCCGAAAAATGCGTACTAAAGGCGAAATCTTAATAATCAATTTTTTTACGGAATTTTATAAAAATATAGAAAATCACTAATTACCGCTAAACTGAGCGTTATACAAAGAAAGGTTTGAAATAAAAGTTGTAGATTTTAAATTTTCTACCACTTTTATTATATAGGGCCTACACCGTGCTAAAATGCATATTAAGGCCGTAATCGTAAAAAAAACTTTTACGAGATAACAGCCTCCCCAAGAATTTCAGCAGATATGGCACCTACCCTGATGCGCAATGTGAGGTAAACCTCCGTAAAATGGTTTACCTTTGTCTTTCTCATTGAGTTGTAAAATATGCTTATCAGCATCCCAGGCGCTCTGAAAAGCACATTTATATATCCACCCTGCAAATGACACCTTCACTTTATTCACCACAGGGTCTGGCTGTATAATAAAATTCATTACTCTCAGAGGAGATAACTCGGACTACCGGTAGTGTCTTTTTACGCCTCTACCACTTCTGTTGGTAAATGGCTGTCATTTAATTGGCTGATCAAGGGATAAGAAACAACACTATTTTTTGTAGCCCTGAAACTAACAGATCGAGTGTAAATAATTTAACACTCCACAGACTGTCTGTTATGGGCAATAAACGTAAATATGGAGTACAAAGCGGGAGATAATATGGAACCTTGTGGAACTCCTGCTTCGATACATATTACAGCATTCTCAGTTTCAGATCATTTTTAGAAGACATGTTTTGTTGTAAATTTTGAAAAGCAATTTCAAAAAAGTAAAAAAAAAAACAAAACTTTGTAATCAAGTGAAATTTTAGAACATTATATACAGGAAATCTGCCCATAACAGACAGGTGGAGTGTCAAATTATTTACACTCAATCTGTTCGTTGCAGGGCTAAACTAAATAGTTCTGTTTCTTATTACATGGTCAGCCAATTAAATGACTGAATCATTTAAGAACAGAAGAGGTAGAGGTGTAAAAGACACTAATCAGAGTTATCTCCTCTGAAAGTAATGAATTTTATTATACAGCCAGACCCTGTGGTGAATGAAGTGAAGGTGTCATTTACAGAGTGGAAAATATGTGCTTTTCAGAGGGCCCGGCATGCTGATAAGCATACTTTTCCATTCAGTGAGGAAGGCAATGGTAAACCACCTCACTCCTCGTTTTACTTAGTAAAACCTCTAGAGGTTCAAACCAGCCTTTCGGCTGTTGACCTAAAAGAAAATACAGGAAATATTTTTGAATAATAATAATTATGTAATTTACTAGAACTTTGCGTCGCTAGATGATTATAATACTATTATAAATTTAAAATTAAATTTAATTTAGAAACGTTGCAAAAGATAAATAAGTAACAATAACTATTTTAATAATAATAAAAGCAATAAATCGATATAATTCCATTACGTATAATCATTATTATTTTTTAAATAGATATGCTATGATGCAATTACATGTTTTGGAAGTAAAAGCTAAATGATAAAGCGAACGATGTTAACACGATATAGGCCCTAATATTTCCGTTGTAATTCATGTTAAACTGATTACTGAAAATAATGTTTGTTTAATTGGAATTACGTTAAAGTAGGTCTAACATAATATAAACAGCAATTATTCCAGTTTCTTTAGATTAAGAACAAAAATGTGTATTTCCTGGTTTTGAGTTTGATTCCTGTCTGTGTTTTCAAAATTGTTGTTGTTTAGGTAATAAGCCGAAAGGCTACTTTGAATCTTAAGAGGCTTTACTACAGTTCAGCCGTCTTAAGTTTGCTCCTACTGTAAAAAGAAACCAAAGCCAGCTACTACAGGGTGCACGCTAGGTCCACTACTTTATGGATGTCGTATTCCTCCTATTAAGTTAACTATGTTTTAAATTATAAGTACTTAAAATATCAGTCATGATTTGATGTAGGCCTAATAATTTCATTTATAAAAATACTTTTAAAAGTATTTTGTATTTAAATACTTTTGAAAGTATTTTGTTGTTACTTTTTAATTACCGTGTACACATTTTTATCTAATGCAGATGCTCAGTGACGTCATTATTTGTTTACATTAGGAGCAAACTAAAAAAGGCTGGACTTTAAGTAAAACGAGGAGTAAGGTGATTTACCATTCCCTTACTCACTAAATGGAACGTACGCTTATCAGCATGCCAGGCCCTCCGAAAAGCACCTAATTTCCACCCAGCATATGACACCTTCTCTTCATTCACCACAGGGTCTGCTGTATAATGAAATTCATTACTTTCAAAAGAGATACGTCTAACTATAGTATATCCCAGAGAACCGTGCAGCAGATATAAACAGACTACGGGTTGAAAGTCAGTAAAAAGGATGCGTAATCATGTTTCACTCAACCAACGCCTTCAGTCAAAACAACCGGCGACAAATCGGATGTTTTATAATAGGCCTACTGTATGAATTCTTTCTATTGGTATTCTACTGTCGTATTTTGTATTTAGTATAGTAGGCCCCTACTATAGAGCAAATTTCATGCGATAAACAAAGAACATTTTTGTAACTCGAATGGATCGCGCTAAGTTCAATCATAACCCACTGGGTTGGTCTAGAGGTAAAGTCGTCGCCAAAATCAGCTGTTTAACAGCTGATTTTCGGAGACGAAGGTTCCTGGTTCAAATCCTAGTAAAGGTAGTTACTTTTATACGGATTTGAATGGTGGACAATGGTTACCGGTGTACTTTGATGGTTGTGGTTCAATTAACCATACTCTCTCAGGAATAGTCGGCCTGAATTTGTACAAGACTACACAGTCTCATTTACACGTCATACATATCATCCTCATCTCATTGGGTCATGGGGTTGCTTATTGTTCTGAATTGAACAGATTGCAACGTACACACATTAGGGATTGAAAAAAAAAGTTCAATCACAATTTTAATACACTTATGTTTTGACGTGCTGCACGGTTCCATGGGATATAGTATAGTGTCTTTTGCACCTCTACTTCTTCTGTTGTTAAATGCTTCAGTCATATGATTGGGTGACCATGTGATAAAAAACACAAATATTTTTTGTAGCCGTAGAACTAGCAGATCGAGTGCAAATAATAACAAGAGAGACTAAAAAAAACAAAGTACTATTTCTGAGAATTTAACATACGGTACTTTTTTCTGTTAAATCAGAGATCAACATAAAAAAACAGAACAAAATGATAAAGTATTATCTTAATAAACCAAGAGTGAACCTGACACAAGGCATTATGTATTTTTTAAATGGAATTTTATTATCAAAGAAGTATTAGGCAATATTTTTATGAATCATATCAGTAATAAAGTGTACAGTTTACTCTCTAAATTCAACGTAATTATATTTGTTAATGTGACCATTACGTAACTTCATTAGGCTTAAAACTATTAGCTACAATAATTGATCAATTTTTGTCAATAAAATTTTAATTTTAAATTAGGCTAATAATTTAACAACAGGTTCTGATTTGCGTCACTGCAAAAATGCATTAAGATATTATAAACGGAAAGAAAATTATACTAGCGTATTTATTTTAAAATATCGTGTAATATGATGTAGTTAATATTATTTTATTTTGTAATCTCTATTTTTAATTACATTGATAACATACGAACATGATGATATTAAGATCTTAGGAAAATGTAATTTATTTATTGTCACACGTGTTATGTTATGTAATATAGATGGTAAATAAATGTATTAATACATTTATTCGAAAAAAAAACAACAACACGTTTATCATAGACGTTCTTCAAATTTTTTTTTTTTTTTTATTTAACGTCGCACTAACTGCAACGGTCATTAGCGACGACGTTGGGGTGGAACTTTATGCGATGTAGGATTAAATGATTTTTTGTAACGTATGAAAAAATGCCATGCCTGAGTGGGATTCGAACCCAGGACCGCATGACGAGAGGCGAGCACGTTACCAACTGCGCCAATGCGGCCGGCGTTCTTCAAATTTGTTATATATATATATATTTTTTTTTTTTCCTAATTTGTGTACGTTGCAATCTGTTCAATTTAGAACAATAAGCAACCCCATGACCCAATGAGATGAGGATGATGTGTATGACGTGTAAATGAGGTGTAGTCTTGTACAGACCCAGGCCGACCATTCCTGAGAGAGTATGGTTAATTAAACCCCAACCATCAAAGTACACCGGTAACCACTGTCTAGTATTCAAATCCGTATAAAAGTAACTACCTTTACTAGGATTCGAACCAGGAACCTTCGTCTCCGAAAATCAGCTGTTAAACAGCTGATTTTGGCTACGACTTTACCTCTAGACCAACCCGGTGGGTGTTATATATTAAAATAAATTTTATTTATTTTTTAAAGTCGCGTCAACAGCTTGGTCATTAGCGACTACAGTGACTTGTTATAATTTTCAGACACTAGCTGGGGATCGAACCCGGGATCTCCGCGTGGTAGGTCAGCACACTACGGGGCGGCCATATTTTAATTAATTTTTTTATAATTAATATAATTAATCAATATAATGTAATTTTAATGCCCAAAACGGGCAGGTGGAGTGTTATTTTAATTGCACTCTATCTGTTTGGTCCAGGGCTAAAAAAATAGTTCTGTTTCTTATCCTATAGTCAGCCACTTATATGACTGAACTATTTAAGAACAGAAGAGGTAGAGGTGTAAAAGATACTAGTCAGAGTTATCTCCTCTGAGAGTAATGAATTTCACTATGCAGCCAGACCCTGTGTTGTATGAAGTGAAGGTGTCATTTGCAGGTTGGAAAGTGAGTACTTTTCGGAGGGCCTGGCATGCTGATAAGCATACTCTTTCAACTCAGTGAGGAAGGCAATGGTAAATCACATTACTCCTCGTTTTTACTTAGTAAAACCTCTAGAGGTTCAAACCAGCCTTTCGGCTGTTGACCTAAACAACAATGTAATTGTATTTACATATTCTAATCTTTGCCTCCCCCTACAATTCACTCCCTCAATATTGCCCTCCATTATTGATAGACCAATACCTGGATGTCTTAAGATATGCCCCAATAGCCTATCCCTTCTTCTGATAAGATGCTTCCATATACTTCTTTTTTCATCCACTCACCTAAGAACCTCTAAATTACTTATCTTGTCCACCCACCTAATCTTTAACATTTTCCTATAACACCACATTTCAAAAGCTATTCTGTTCCTTTCTACAGCTCCTATCACCCACATTTCACTCCCGTATTTTTTTTTGTTTGTTTAACGTCCGACTGTTCTGCAATTACTGCTAATGCAGACGGTGAAGGATGCAATGATTTTATGTAACGTATGAAAATATGCTGTGCCTGAATGGAATTCGAACCAAAGTATAATTTGAACTCCCGTATAATGCTAAACTCCAAACATAGGTAGTGTTTAAAGAAACGTTTCCTAATCTGTAAATCAATGTTTGTAGTCCTAAAATATTATTGCCCTGATACTAAATCAAGTGTTTGCTTTAATCGTTTCAGAACTACAATGGTTTGATTGTGAGATCCGACACACAAGTGACTGCTGAAGTGTTGAATGCCGGCTCTTCTTTGAGAGTTGTTGGACGTGCCGGAACTGGTGTGGATAACATTGATATTGCAGCAGCTACTAAGAAAGGTGTCATTGTTTTGAAGTAAGTACCTACAGAAAATCAATTCTAGGGATAATGATGTCCATCAGGACTCATTGTCCCAATTTATTTACATGGGCCAGGTAGTCAAATTTATATTTTAACTGAATCTATGATATTGAAATATTATTCATTGAAATATATATTTCTAACCACCAGAATACGGTAAAATAAAACACTTACCAATGTTTATAGCGCTTTCGTGTATCTTGTACACATCTTCAGTAAATTAAAATTTAAAACTTCCTGCTCCTACCATGGTAGATAAGGAATAGTCGATCTATTCCTTATCAATCCCTCATAAATCGACTATTTCTTATCGACCATGGTAGGAGCAGAAAGTTTTAAATTTTGACGTAAAATAAATTTTAATTTACTGAAGATGTGTACAAGATACACGAAAGCGCTATAAACATTGGTAAGTGTTTTATGTTACTGTATTCTGGTGGTTAGAAATATATATTTCAATTTTAAATAATACGGTTGTTTAAAAATCCTACATAGGATGTTTGATAAAAAATAATAAATAACAAAATATTCATAACACAAGTGTCTTTTGAATGATGTATCGTCAAAATTCTGCTGATACTTGGCCCTGTAATGTTTACATAATAAATTTAGGCTGATATTTCACAAATACTTTTTGAAATGCATCCTGCCAATTACAGTGCAAATGAAATTTATCACCTTACTTTGGTTGCTTTAAGTTTAAAAAACTTAACGCGTTTCGGTGGTACTACCTTCTTTAGAGCAATGTTATTAAAATTTAGAATGGTGTTTCCATTCAGTCATTTAAATTAAAAATTATTTTCATTCCTGTATTTGTTTGTACTTATTACAATAGATGGCATCAGCTTCTTTAATTAAACTGTAATCTTTAAATTTTAATTGTTCATTAATTATTTTATCTTTTTTTAAATTTATGTGGATGTATATTTGAAATATTTCATTATTTGTATTTTATATTTATTATTATAACGTACATTTTTCAAATATATACAAATCCTCTTCTATTTTTCCAAAATTATGTCCTGATTCTTTCAAATGTTTGGCATAATTTATTATTTTGTATAAATTTAAAAAGAGATACAGTAAAATAATTAATGAACAATCTGTAATTAATTAACATTGTAAACTATTAGATAGAGCATTTGTGCTGATTTTAAAGGTACAGTATTCAGATGAATTGAAGTCCTCTAGCCGTGGGAGTGAGAAAATGGATAACGCTCTCACTAGCACAAGCCGTACACACCATTCCAATAACATTGTTTAATTTTACTCATTGTTGTGAGCAAGTGTTTATGCATCCAGTAAACTAATTAGCAGTCTTATTCTTCTTTCTTTATCTGTTGAATTTACTTTTCGGGATTTTTTACAATATTTTGTTGTTCTTCCATCTGGTTTATTAAGTCTATTAAAATTAGCTTCCTCCTCACAGCACTTTTTAATACATGTAATATCAGATTTCTTTCTCTGCTATGGATTGTTTGCCCATGTTTACAAACACTTACATAAGTAGAGATTATTTTTATGCCACATAAAATGCACCACAAAATTTCAATTTCAGTTAAAATTATATATAGGCTTGTAAAAAATCAGAGCCCTACAATAAATGGCGATCGTATGAATATCTTCGCGAGAGAACAGTGTGTAATATGAAAAGAACACACACATACGTACACACACATACACAGTATGTGTGACTGGAATGTTTTCAGATCTGGATTATAATGTTAAAAGGTAAGCGCAGAGTGAACGCTGGTCGCTTACAAGCGGGAGCCTGCTAGTATGAATAGGCCATTATTTATTTTAATCGGACATCTCACAGTAAACGCTGGTGGAGAAAGCAGCGCACTGGTCATCTGCGCATATCACCTCACTGGTTTGTTTTCAATAAACCTGCCTGCTGCTTGCTGGCAGGTTGCTAAATGTACTTGGCGCGTTGTATAATACATATTCACAAAAAATCTGGTGTGAAACACTCACACAACTTTCTCTTGCCAATGCAAATAATTAACAATAAACCTAACATTAGTATTAAAACATTAGAAATGAACAAAAACTAACCTCAAAAACATAACCTTATTTTAATCATGAGTGAATGACGCAAAATGACAATCGAACTCAATTTGACTTAAAAATACGGAAAATCACGCTTTCACGCTAAACTAGGCTCTGTAGAGACAAATGCTCTAAACAAAAGTTGTAGATCTTTTAATTTTCTATAAATTTAATTATATACACTTTTGTCGTAAAATGCATACTAAGACCGAAATGTTAAAAAAATCGATTTTTCTCACGTTTTCGTGAGAAAAAAAACAGAAAATCGCAAATTACCGCTAAACTAAGCGTTATACAAAAAAAATGTTTGAAACAGAAGTTGTAGGTTTTTAAATTCTCTACAACTTTTATTATATAAGTTTTTGCGCTAAAATTTATATTAAAGCCGTAATCTTAAAAAAACAACGTTTTTACGTGAAAACAGCCTCACCGAGAATTTCAGCAAACATGGCGCCTACCCTATCTTGTAGAGAATAAAAAATTGAGTAAAATAGGCGATTTAAAAAAAAATCGTAGGACCAGTTTTTGAGAAAATCGCAAAAAACTGAAAAATTATACGAATAAACTACTACTTCCGGTTGACCGATTTTGATGAAAATGTTCGTGTCGCGTCCGGTAGTGGTATGTAACTTAAGTTTCAAGTTTCAAGTTCGTACGATGTTCCGTTCTTGAGATATTCTGTTCACACACAGACACACACACACACACAGACCAATCGCTAAAAACATGTTTTTTGGGTTCAGGGGGTCTGAAAACGTATAGATCCGGTGAAAACTCGATTTCGAAAAATCGACATGAAAACAATACTTTCCTTCCTATACTCATATTATAAATATTATAAATATTATACTATATTCATATAGGCAAGAGAAAGTAATAATAACAACTTGTTAATTAATTTTTTACATAGGTTTATAAAACTAACTTTAAAAGATTATTACTGGACAAACAATGCTTTATTACATTGAATATCAGTAGTCAAAAAGTTCAAAATACATTTAAAATGTTCAAAGTAATCACAAATCTTTCTTCCGGTAATATTGGTTGCTTGTGCAAGTTGAACCATTTTTTTTGAAAACGATTTCTACTTTATACAATATAAAATTAAACGTTTCCAGAGTCATTCTCATGCATTTAAAAAACCTGTCTATCTTTTTTTTTTATTGCGGAAAAATATGATTATGCCGAACAATTTTCTGTTCTTTTTAATGTCACTAACGGTATCGTCTTTAAATGATAATAATTTCAAGGAAGCGTATTCCATTAGAAGTAATTCATCACTACTGCTACTGGAACTCATGTTGAATAGTGACAGCAGCTGAATGAAGGTTAAGCACATAATTACATGCTCCCACTATGCGCGTTCACCACCGTGAATCAGTACCTGCAACCAGCGACCAGCTTTCACTGTGCACTTACCCAAAAACCTTTGGGCACAACCAACATGTCTCCCTCTCACTTGCTCAGCTATGTGACTTGAATCCTGAATCCTGGTTGAGAGGGCTAAGAAGCCCTATGATGGCGACATCGTGTTAAGGAACACCTGGTCGCTCGGGGAACAATATAACAGAATAATTGCAACCTCAAGAAATTTAGGGGGAATTTTATAGTTTAAATAGGAAATAGGATTCTGGTTCGTGGGATATTGGAACTGGGACTTGAAAGGAGGTAATTTATTTATAGAAGTTATTTGTGGAAAATTTAAATTAAGGGACAAGTGGGTTTAAGAGCGGCTCTTTTATTTTATTTTATTTTTCAGTGGCCTTTTTTCAGTTTTGTGGGAGGCCTATTATCTTGGTGAGGGGAAGGCATGCATTTTACTGAACGTGGACTAAAGGTATAATTTAAGGTAGGGGTTAGTTTATGATTTCAGGGGAGACGGAAAGGGTAGAGTTTGGCATAATCACCGGCCTTTTTATCTTCTGAGTGTTTATTAATTTAAAATGGCGGCTCTTTTCACCGTAGTGGAGTGATTATGCATAGGAACATGGGGACAACTACCAACTGGGGGGAGTGAGTCATACAAGTAGGAGGGGCATGGGCAAATAAGAGGAATACAGGGCAGAATAAAAATATGGCAACTCTAAATTTTGTTAAGTGGGTCATACTAAAATTTAGATAAAGTCGTGGAATGGTAATGGGATAGAGACTTCAGGTGGGTGTGGGCGTCGGTACAAGTCCTGAATGATCTGGGGTCCATCAGTTTTCCCAGCGTCGTGTAGCCGTTTCGAGGTATTGTAAATAAAGTCCAGTTCATTTGACATCCTTAACTGTTATCTCAATTGGAAAAATTGGAGTGCAACACCCTTTGTCTCTATGGTACAGATATATTATTGAAGAATAATAATTAAATTAGAATGATCGTTTTCTTTTTCAGCACTCCTGGTGGCAACTCTATCAGTGCTTGTGAATTAACATGTGCTCTCATAATGTGCTTGGCAAGGTAAATATAACTATTTTATTACATTTCATAATATTAACCATATTTATTAATTAATTGTGAACTGCAGTTCATAAAAGTTTGCGATCTAATACGTGTATACAGAAGTTTTTCAATGTTTCTTATTCACATCTCTCCTTCATGGTTCAATTGGCATCTAATTTTTTCCCCAGTTAACCCTTTATATGTCTTTGGTAAGTATATTTACCACTGGCAATATGGTCGATTGTTTTTAAGAATAACCTATGCAGTTGAACCCTATTGGCATTTTATGGTTTTATAGATGTTCTCTGGTAAGTAGGCTATCCACATTTTGAAATTAGTGGGCAGGTACCATTTGCTTCATGAATTACATGAATGTGGTAAGGATTTATGCCAACGTACGCAACCATCCTGCCCTTAACAGACAGGTGGAGTGTCAAATTATTTACACTCAATCAGTTGGTTGCAGGGCTAAAATAAATAGTTCTGTTTCTTATTACATGGTCAGCCAATTAAATGACTGAATCATTTAAGAACAGAAGAGGTAGAGGTGTAAAAGACACTAATCACAGTTATCTCCTCTGAAAGTAATGAATTTCATTATACAGCCAGACCCTGTGGTGAATAAAATGAAGGTGTCATTTGCAGAGTGGAAAATATGTGCTTTTCAGAGGGCCCGGCATGCTGATAAGTATACTTTTCCACTCAGTGAGGAAGGCAATGGTAAACCACCTCACTCCTCGTTTTACTTAGTAAAACCTCTACAGGTTCAAACCAGCCTTTTGGCTGATGACCTTAATATACGCAACCATATTGTTAAGATAAGTTATTCGACACATTTTTCTGTTATGAAGGACTAAAAGTTGTTTTAATAAGCATTCTTACCACTTAACATTATGTGATTCCCATTTCAATAAACGTTCCTCGGTAAGTATACTTACCAGGACAACATAAAAAAAAGAAATATCTTACTGTTCTGGTACTAGAAATACATTATTCAAGTCTATGTTAAACAAAATTTAAAATTTTTTTTACAACATGCCCTATATTTTTCCCCGTAGTACTGCCCTATAAAGGGTTAATCCACAACTCAACGTATTTATTTCTTGTTTGATTCTTTGTTTGGGCAGTGAAATTTGAGTATGAAAATTTTTAACATAATCACAATGTTGTTTTACTACGTACAGCAGGTTAAATAATGTTAAAACTCTACGAAGAACTTACGGTCTGTCAAAGATCTTTGAAAATCAAATTTAATATTATCTATCGTATGCATTTATTTAACCTAAGTGTATTTAGATAATATATTTCTAATTACACTATCATTTACTAATACAGTCCATTTAAACAATACAATATTTTAATTATCATCTGATAAACCATTTCTTTTTATGTATTAATTACTTTTAATTATACTATAAATTATGTTATTACATAACGGAATTTATGTTAAATCGTCTGACCTCATGATCGATTTTGTTACATTATTTTTTTTTTTGTTGATTTAACCTATTGACACTAAACTGGATATAACCGGTTTTTCATGGTTACGTAAGGTGATTCTTGAATCTTGACCAATTAATAATATTTGATTATATTAATACTTTGTCGGGTTGGTAAGCCTAATGAACATTTGAAGTTTGAAATTGAATAAAACGTTACGTGATGGTTCAATGATCGTACAGTGACACAGTGCCCTTTAAATTTTCATTCGATTTACGAAAATAAAATATTTTTTATGCATTTATTTATTTATTACAACAGTTTATAATTATTTTTGTTTTATATAAATTTTTTTAAAAATGCAGACGCATTGTTTATAGAAGAATTACGTTCTATATTTATGTGCATTGATAATGAATTGAAAAATAAATTAGATGCAGAAATTGTTGTCTTGTTATACAAAAGAATTAACTTAGTTCATCTATCTTTTTTAATTACATAATAACACATGAAAATAATATTATTTTTTTAAATCCCTGATGTGTGTACGTTGCAATCTGTTCAATTCAGAACATTAAGCAACCCTGAATGTCAAATTATTTACACTCAATCTGTTCGTTGCAGGGCTAAAATAAATAGTTCTGTTTCTTATCACATGGTCAGTCAATTAAATGACTGAATCATTTAAGAACAGAAGAGGTAGAGGTGTAAAAGACACTAATCAGAGTTATCTTCTCTGAAAGTAATGAATTTCATTGTACAGCCAGACCCTGTGGTGAATGAAGTTTAGTTGTCATTTACAGAGTGGAAAATATGTGCTTTTCAGAGGGCCCGGCATGCTGATAAGCATACTTTTCCATTCAGTGAGTTGTGGCAATGGTAAACCACCTCACTCCTCATTTTACTTAGTAAAACCTCTAGAGGTTCAAACCAGCCTTTCGGCTGTTGACCTGAACAACAACAAGCAACCTTATGACCCAATGAAATGAGGATGATGTGTATGGCATGTAAATGAGGTGTAGTCTTGTACAGATTCAGGACGACCATTCTTGAAAAAGTATGGTTAATTGAACCACAACCATCAAAGTACACCGGTAACCACTGTCTAGTATTCAAATCCATGTAAAAGTAACTACAACTTTTGTACAGTATTCAGATGAACTGATGTCCCCTAGCCGTGGGAGTGAGAGAATGCATAACGCTTTCACTCGCACAAGCCATACACGCCATTCCAATAACATTGTCGTATAATTTTACTCATTGTTGTGAGCAAGCGTTTATACGTGCAGTAAACTAACAAACAAGAAAACGACTGTAGTACTCCCCGTCCCCAAGCTTTGTGAAGCTGCGGGATGAAGGGAAAAGACAAAGTACCAGACTGCTGTTACGTCATAACACTGTACTAATCATCTCATTGCTATTCGGTAGGCAGTAGGCTGCCTAGTGCGTTGACATACGTGGGTGTAGGTTTAACTATTCACTGTAGACAGCGACACAGAATATATGTTAGTAGTTTGGATAGTACCCTTGACTACTAAAACTTTACTTAACTTTACTATATGGGCGTTCAGGCCTCTGCAGCCCCTCCTCACCGCGACCTAAAAGATCTTTTGTGATTGCCCCTATTCCTTATTTATGCAAGACCCACACTTTCAATAAAGCGCAGGATCTGCCTAGGATCTAGTGCACTTACCTGAGAAGGTGTTAACACATCCTTACCCATCAGCGCTCTTCTTTTGCAGCCAACCACTTTGCAACTGCATAAAATGTGCTCAGCCTTCTCTTCTGCCTCATGACAGAATCTACACAGGCTCTCTTCAGCAACTCCTATCTTGGATAAATGATACCCAAGATTACAATGACCAGTCATCAGGCCCACTACCCTCCTCAGGTCCTGTCTTCCTGGTCTATTG
The DNA here is from genome assembly GCA_035578175.1 of Catonia carolina. Classification (NCBI taxonomy): domain Eukaryota; kingdom Metazoa; phylum Arthropoda; class Insecta; order Hemiptera; family Achilidae; genus Catonia; species Catonia carolina. The sequence continues at coordinate 4,416,582 of JAQMRL010000002.1, forward strand.
TATATCCCAGCCTTCCTGCTGGAATAGGCAATGAATTTCTTTGCCTGTTCACAGCCTGTCACCTTATTCCAATAGGAGGTTTTAGCCTCCTCTTCCCAGGCCCTTACTATACCTCTATAATAGCCCTCACCAATTCCACAGAATGGCTCTGGGCCTATGAAGTGAGAGGCTGCACTGACTACTACAAACATAATACAAGTAAAACGTTACTACTACTAACGCAATCTCTCACAGTAGTAGTGACGTAATGCATACCTCTCAGCTGCACAATACTTGGGGACGAGCAGTATGTTTTCAGATTTGGATTATAACGGTAAAGACCTTTGAGCGCATGCGTAGTTATGCCACATATCTCCCTCTCACTCGCTCGGCTATGGGACATAAATTTATCTGATATCTGTACTACGATTTGAACCAGGAAACTTTGTCTTCAAAAATCAGCTGTAAAACAGCTGACTAACAGTGATCACTTTACCGCTAGACCAACCTGGTGGGTCAAAAAAATAAGATTAACAGTGTATTATTCAATGTTTTTTTGATGTTATTTTTTTATTATTATTTTTTATTCCTAATTTGTGTACGTTGCAATCTGTTCAATTTAGAACAAAAGCAACCCCATGACCCAATGAGATGAGGATGATGTGTATGAAGTGTAAATGAGGTGTAGTCTTGTACAGATCCAGGCCGACCATTCCTGAGAGAGTATGGTTAATTAAACCCCAACCATCAAAGTACACCGGTAACTCCTGTCTAATATTCAAATCCATATAAAAGTAACTACCTTTACTAGGATTTGAACCAGGAACCTACGTCCCCGAAAATCAGCTGTTAAACAGCTGATTTTGGCGACGACATTACCTTTAGACCAACCCGGTGGGTTATGTTATTTGAATGTAATTTTTTATAAAAAAAAAGTCAGTGAATTCTATGTCCACCTGTGTAGAATGGATGGCAAACAGTTGATAAAACAATTTTTTTTAAAACTTTTAAATCTTATATAATAAGAAATTAATTTAATAATATTTATGTTAACAGAAATGTTGCACAAGGTTGTCAGTCATTAAAAGAAGGTAGATGGGATCGTAAACTGTACACAGGAAATGAACTATCAGGAAAAACTTTAGCAATTATTGGGCTTGGAAGAATTGGACGTGAAGTTGCAAGAAGAATGCAAGCATTTGGCATGACGGTAAGTGGAGTTATAGTAAAAGTACAATATTTCAAGGGTATAACTTTGGTATATTCACTGCAAAGAAAAATCTGGTGTGAAACACTCACACAACTTTCTCTTGCCAATGCAAATAATGACCAATATAACCTAACATTAGTAATAAAACATAGAAATAAACAAAAATCTAACCTCAAAAAACATAACCTTGTTTTAATCATGAGTGAAAGACGCAAAATGAAAATCGACCTCAGTTTGGCTTAAAAATACGGAAAATCACTCTTTCACGCAAAACTAGGTTCTGTAGAGAAAAATGCTCTAAATTAAACTTGTAGATCTTTTAATTTTCTATAAATTTGATGTATACACTTTTGTCGTAAAATGCATAATGAGGTCGAAATCTTTCCTTCCTATATATTCATATAGGCAAGAGAAAGTAAAAAATTGATGGCTTTCTGGGGTAAAAATCCTGTAAGCAGGTACAGGGTTTTAAATATCTGGGATGTGATTTAACATACATTAGAAATGCAGACATTATTGATATACTGAATTAAGTCATATAATTTAGTGACCATGTGATAAGAAACAGAACTATTTTTGTAGCTCTGGAGCTAACAGATGGGCACGATATTGATTTATCAAACTGAAAATGGATTTAATTCTTTCTTCTTCTTCTTCTTCTTCTTCTTCCACTTTACGGATTAGGCAAATTGCCTGTTCCCACATGACACCATCTTTTTCTTGGCCTACCCAAGCTTCTTACACCATCTGGTTTGTAATTTAGGGCTTGGAAAGGGGTCCTTTCAGAAGTCATTCTGTATACATTTTGCTGCCACCTTTGTCTATATATCCACATTTTATCCAAGACTGACTCTTTTCTTTCTAGTTCTTGCAAGATGACACTATTTCTAATATGGTCTCTCCGACTGCAACCTTTCACCGCCCTCATGTATCTCATCTCAGCTGCCGCAATTCGACTTAAGTCTCTCTTTCTTGGCACCCAGGTCTCACAACCATATAATAGGATCGGCACAGCCATCACATCATACATTCTAAGCTGTGTGTCTTTCCTGGCCCGATGTTTAAATGTCCTGTTTAAATTTAATTCTTTTTACAGACAATTGGCTTTGACCCGATGGTATCTCCAGCTGATGCTAAACAGTTTGACGTAGAATCTTTGTCACTTGATGAATTGTTTCCTCGCGCAGATTACATTACAGTGCACACTCCACTTATCCCACAAACAAAACGTAAGTATCTTTTTACTCTTTTAATAATATAAGTTTTTAGGTTAGCCATAATAAGTATCAGTTGGCAAGCCTAGCAGTGGTGGCGGCGGCTCGTACCTTTAAAAAAATAGGTGAAGAGTTGTAACATTTAATATTATTTAATTGTAACAGCTTATTTAACACGTAAAAATAAATGACAATTGAAATAAAACAAAAGAAAATCGGTTTTAAATAAAATGTTAATTAAATCTGACTGGAATGAATCAGGATTTCTTATCTACCATGGTAGGAGAAGGAAGTTTTAAAATTTTGATGTGAAAAAAATTAACTTTTTAAAGAATTTCAATTTACTGAAGATGTGTACAAGATACGAGGGTAGTCCAGAAAGTCTGTCACATTTTGATATATAAAAAAAAAAATCTGGTGTGAAACACTCACACAACTTTCTCTTGCCAGTGCAAATAATTAACAATAAACCTAACATTAGTAATAAAACATAAGAAATAAACAAAAAACAAACCTCAATAAACATAACCTAATTTTAATCATGAGTGAAAGACGCAAAATGAAAATCAACCTCATTTTGGCTTAGAAATACGGAAAATCACTCTTTCTCTCTAAACTAGGCTCTGTAGAGAAAAATGCTCTAAATAAAAGTTGTAGATCTTTTAATTTTCTACAAATTTAATTATATACACTTTTGTCGTAAAATGCATACTAAGGCCGAAATGTTTAAAAAATCAATTTTTCTCACGTTTTCGTGAGAAAAAAACAGAAAATTGCAAATTACCGCTAAACTAAGCGTTATACAAAAAAATGCTTGAAATAAAAGTTGTAGAATTTTAAATTCTCTAAAACTTTTGTTATATAACGTTTTGCGCTAAAATGCATATTAAAGCCGCAATCTTAAAAAGAAAATGTTTTTACGTAAAAACAGCCTCACGCAGAATTTCAGCAAACATGGCGCCTACCCTATCTTGTAGAGCATAAAAAATGTAGTAAACCAGGCGATTTAAAAAAAAATCGTAGGACCAGTTTTTGAGAAAATCGCAAAAAAGTGAAAAATTATACGAATAAACTACTACTTCCGGTTGACCGATTTTGATGAAAATGTTCGTGTCGGGTCCGGTAGTGGTATATAACTTAAGTTTTAAGTTTCAAGTTCGTACGATGTTCCGTTCTTGAGATATTCTGTTCACACACAGACACACAGACACACACACACACACAGACCAATCGCTAAAAACATGTTTTTTGGGTTCAGGGGGTCTGAAAACGTATAGATCCGGTGAAAACTCGATTTCGAAAAATCGACATGAAAACAATACTTTCCTTCCTATATATTCATATAGGCAAGAGAAAGTAAAAACTAAGTACAATAAAAAAATTTTATTATATACATTTGAAAGTGCAACTACAATGCTATTTTTCTACATAATCACCAAACAAATTAAGGCACTTATCATAGCGGTGAACTAATTTTGAAATGCTGGCGTCATAAAAGTCTACCGCCTGTGATTTTAACCAGCTAGTCACACCCACCTGCAGCTCCGCGTCATCGTCAAAGCGCTGCGTCGCAAGCCATGTCTTCATTGTCGGGAACAAGTGATAATCGCTGGGCGCAAGGTATGGGAAGGACTGTATGGCGGAAGTGGGAAAACCTCCCATTTGAAAGCATCCAGGACTTCTCGTGTTTGATTTACCGTGTGTGGTCGGGCGTTGTCATGCAAAAACAGAATTTTTCCAGTCAACTTTCCTCTGCGCTTGTTTTGGATCGCTCTTCTTAACTTTTCAAATGTTTCACAATACCTCGCAGAGGTTATTGTTGTGCCACATTCCAAGAAATCGATAAGAAGAACTCCTTTCCTGTACCGACCGTACTTTACAACTGGCAGGATTTTGAATTGCAGTACACATTTTAAATTGTTGTTGAAAAACAACGAAGAGCGACACAGACCTATCGCTAGCACGGCTGGATAGCCACTGAACGGAGAAACGCCGCGGCACCAAAATGGCTGCGATAGCTCCGCCCCTAGCGGCTACAATGCAAAACGTGACAGACTTTCTGGACTGCCCTCATACATGAAAGCGCTATAAACATTGGTAAGTGTTTTCTGTTACCGTATTCTGGTGGTTAGAAATATGTATTTTAATTTTAAATAATACGACTGATTTTAATCCTACATAGGATGTTTGATAAAATAATATAAAGGTATTATATCAGTTAAGGGGGTAGTCAACCCAGAAAATAAAAATGAAAACTTCAGGCTATAATTTATCATTATTTATTTTAAATGAAAGAGTAATTTATTAGTAATGATCTACCCCATCGCCCATAATAGACAGGTGGAGTGTCAAATTATTTACACTCAATCTGTTGATTGCAGGGTTAAAATAAATAGTTCTGTTTCTTATCACATGGTCAACAAATTTAAAGACTGAATCGTTAAAGAACAGAAGAGGTAGAGGTGTAAAATACACTAATCAGAGTTATCTTCTCTGAAAGTAATGAATTTCATTATACAGCCAGACCCTGTGGTGAATGAAGTGAAGGTGTCATTTGCAGAGTGGAGAATATGTGCTTTTCAGAGGGCCCGGCATACTGATAAGCGTACTTTTCCACTCAGTGAGGAAGGTAATGGTAAACCACTTCACTCCTCGTTTTACTTAGTAAAACCTCTACAGGTTCAAACCAGCCTTTTGGCTGATGACCTAAACAACAACACGATCTACCCCATTTGAACCAAGCCAAAAAATTAATTACAGCCCTTAATATAAGGGTGAGGTTGGAAAAGTGGGCTTTTACGGGGAATTAAATATCTCAGGTACCAAGAAAGATATCAACATGATTCTTATGCTACAAAATACAGAAAATTGCTGTCTATTATCTGTTGTATGCGCTTGTATGTATTTTTTCTTAGAAGAAATTTATTGAAGAAAACCATATTTTCAAAAACATTTATTTTATGTATTCACAAATTATTTTTTAACTTAATTCCTATTGAGGTTTTTGTAATAATCATTCCACAGATAATAGAGCAAGAAATTATGAAATTGAAAAAAAACATCATCCAAATACCTCCATACAAACCAAAATATTTAATCCCCAGAATGTACAAAAATATCCAATCATGCAAAAACCACATTTCCGGAAAACTTAAAGTTGAAGGAATAATCACTCGCCTTGCTAGTGAGATTTATTTTAAACAAATGTTTTCAAAACTTTTTGTCAACGTACAAATAAAGTAAACAAATGCTGTGATTCAGAAAATTTTAAACTTCAAATAAATGCAAAAAAACAATCGAAATTTTAAAAAAATCATCTTCTTGAGTTGACTACCCCCTTAAGGAAATAAATAAAAGCAGACTTTTACGGGGAATCAAATATCTCAGGTAGGTACCAAGAAAGATATCAACATGATTCTTATGCTACAAAATATAGAAAATTGCTCTCTATTATCTGTTGTATGCGCTTGTATGTAATTTTTCTTACAAGAAATTTATTGAAGAAAACCATATTTTCGAAAACATTTATTTTATGTATTCACAAATTATTTTTTAACTAAACTCCTAGAAAATTACTAACTTCCTTTAATTTTAACTAAATTCCTAAAGAGTACTAACCATTGATTTATGTAATTGTTGTTTTATAATAGATCTGATCAATGAGAAGACATTAGCGAAATGCAAAAAGGGAGTGAAATTTGTGAATGTTGCTAGAGGAGGAATCATCGATGAAGCAGCTTTATTAGCATCATTAAAGGTAGGTATCATTCATCTTAAATATACTTTTTTATTTTTTTACTTGTACGGCCAAAATAATTGTTTAGGCAAAATCATTTTATGCAGAATTTCAATGTTCACAATCATAACATGAGAAACAGAAATGATTATTATGTGGCTAATCACTCCACAAAATTATTTGAACAAACACCTACTTATGCAGGGAGAAAATTTCATGAATAAATTACCCCAATTTTAAAATGTTGCGATAATTTGCATTCCTTTAAAACAAATCTGAAATATTACTTGATCGGTGAAACTTTTTATAACGTACAAGAATTTCTTTCTTGGTAGTAGTGATACATTGTGTGATTCTTATATGTATTTCAGGTGTTATAACTGACATGTCCTATACTCCTCCTGGAGTCTCCAGCACGCAAAAGAAAAAAAAAATAGTAGAAAATTGTTCTAACATAGTGGCGCTTTAATAAACATTTTATGGCAAAAGTGTATGATCAAAGTTGTAGCAAATTAAAAATTCTACATCTTTTATTTCAGGACTTTCTACAGCTCTCAGTTTACCATCAATTAGTGATTTTCCATAGTTTTAAGATCAACAAAGGTTGATTTTCATTTTTAGTGTCAGTCACTTATGATTAAAATACAGTTCAGTCGTTCTTAGTTTGCTCCTACTGTCAACAAACAAAAGCCACCTACTACAGGGTGCATGCTAGAGTCTGTGACTTTACGGATATCGTATTCCTATTAAGTTAACTATATTTTAAATTATAAGTACTTAAAACATCAGCCATGATATCATGTAGGCCTAACAATTTATTTCATTTAGAAAAATACTTTTAAAAGTATTTCGTTGTTACTTTTTAATCAGCGTGTGCACATTTTGATATAATGTGCATGCTCAGTGACGTCATTATTTGTTTACATTAGGAGTAAACTAAGAGAGGCTGAACTTTATGGTTTTCATTTTTTACCATTTTTATACTCATGATTAAATATAATAGATTATATTTTGAAATATTTACATTGCCAAGAGAAAATCATGTGAGTGTTTCGATGCGTTCAATGTATAGATTAAAAAACAAGAGAATAGATTATATTTAAATGTACAAAATAATAATAATGTTATAATGAAGTGGCGCAAATAAAATCAGCTGGTCAAATAAAATCAGCTTCTCATAAACAGCTGACTGGTTAAATATAAAAACGAAGGTTCCATTGTTGGGACGAGGCGGCCGCGGTTTGAATGGCTGACGTGTTAGTGGTCTAAATTGTACGGGATTCTTCGTTACGGTGAAGTTTGTTATTTTGTCAGCAGTCATTGTTATTTAATGTTTAATTTGGTAAGAGATATTGTCTATTTTATTTTATTGTTAATTAATTGCGTGAACTGTATTATTTTCAATGTTTAATAACTTATTTTCATAAACTCATATTCATTGTTGTCGTTTGTAAAGGTTAGTTTTTATTTCTTGTCAAATTATTGTGTTAAATAACTATATGTGAATTAATTAAATAAAAGTTTACAATTTTACTTTACTATAACGAGTTGTAACAATAAGTTAATGTGTTTCCAGAATGGCCACTGTGGAGGAGCTGCTCTGGATGTATTCAATGAAGAGCCACCGAAAGACCCAGTCACCCTTGAACTCATCGCACATCCTAAAGTAGTTGTGACACCTCATCTTGGAGCAAGTACTGCTGAAGCACAAACTAGAGTCGCAGTTGAAGTAGCTGAACAGTTCATTGCTTTGACAAATCCCCAGTCTGGGTAAGTCTAAGTCATTCTCTCATCTTCATTCCTATGGTATGAATGAACTTTCCTGAGTACAGGAGAAAATTTATTCTTCATTTAACAGAAAATGGGAAATTTGTACTAAACACTGCGTCAATTAAAGAACAATGCTAAGTACAAAAATTACAGCATTTTTAATTTTATTTGATATTTTGTTTGGATGAATGCAATTTTTACTTTCTCTTGCCCTATATGATGGGAGGTCCTGTGACGAGACCATCTATTGTACGACTGCCCTCCTCTTGGGGGGGTCCAGGCATTGATTGGAACTTCAAGGCCAAAGGGAAAATTGGCCCCTCACAGCACGTGAGAGCTTGTACCACAAAGTGCATAGCTCTCCGGTGTGAGAGTTCCTTGACAAGGTAGCGAAGTTCTACCGTCGTCAGGTAGTTTATCTAAGGGCACTGTCCCAGGTCTGTAACAAAGGGTGGCGAGTTAGTATTATTTTTTTCCCCGTGGGGAAAAATACTAAAAAGGTTACTGAAATTTATTATATGAAATAGAATTAATTTCAAGCAATATTATTCTCTTGGTTTCTTTGTATTTAAAAGGGTGTTTGTTACAAATTGAAATTAAATGACAAACACTGGCGATAGTAAAGCAAATTGCCCATAACAGACAGGTGGAGTGTCAAATTATTTGCACTCAATCTGTTAGTTGCAGGGCTAAAATAAATAGTTCTGTTTCTTATCACATGGTCAGCCAATTAAATGACTGAATCATTTAACAACAGAAGAAGTAGAGGTGTAAAAGACACAGAGTTATCTCTTCTGAAAGTAATGAATTTCATTATACAGCCAGACCCTGTGGTGAAAGTGTCATTTACAAAATGGAAAATATGTGCTTTTCAGAGGGCCCGGCATGCTGATAAGTGTACTTTTCTACTCAGTGAGGAAGGCATGGTAAACCACCTCACTCCTCGTTTTACTTAGTAAAACCTCTACAGGTTCAAACCAGCTTACAGGCTGATGACCTAAACAACAACAGTAAAGCAAAAGTCAAAGGTATAATTTTAATTTAAAGACATGATCAGGGGTCCCCCAAGATTTAATTTATTTACTGGGGAGTCCATGAATAACTGAACTTTGATATTATATTTAATATCAAATATCAAATATTTTATATTTGATTGGACTTAATTGTTCTATGTAATTATGGTAAATTTTTTTATTTACAGATACCATTTGACAGGAGTCGTTAATGCTCCGATTTTGACTGCCTCACAGAATCCAGCTAACACTCCATGGATCGAATTGGCAAAAGCCCTGGGTAGATTTGCTACAAAAATGGCAGTTTCAGAGAATTTCTCTAATGTACATGTTACAGTTACAAGTTCAGGTATGTTATGTTTGTTGTTTATTTTGAAACTATTTCATAAATTGAGAAAACATAAACATTTTCTTTTAGTGTTATGTTGAATGGCAAAGCTCTGTCCAAAGCACATTCACTAAATTCTTACAATATAGGTCACCATCCAACCTAAATTTGATTGCACATGACAAAAAAACCATTGGATATGTTTTATGGACAGTTATGATTCAAGGATTACTAATATAATTATTTATGTATATTTCTAATTTATTTTATGAATGAAACGTATTTTATTAATTGAGTAATATTTTTTCTAGAATGATCCATATTATTTTATTATAAAAATATTTTTATGGGTTTGTTTTCAATATTTTTTGTAAACAAAACTATTAAATTGTTCTGAAAATTTCTTATAATTACTTTACTTTAAATTAAAAACAAATTTTGTTAAATATATCAAAGTGGTAATCAGATAAAATAACTTGATAATTTTATAATGTGTTATAATTAAGATATTAGAAAAATTTAAGCTACAATTTTTAAAGCTTAAATAAATTTAAGGTCTATTTGCCTTTTATGCCTCAAGCTCCTTTTTTTTCTTTTAATTGAGTGATGATGCCTACATAAGCCTTGGGCTTGTGCGTAGGTAATGATATGTGGTGATTTACAGATGAAAAAAATGCCAGACCTGACCGGGAATCGAAGCTGGGACCCCGGCATAGTAGCCAGTTGCGCTGACCACTGCACCACGGGCCTTTGTTGCCAGTAAAGCCTTAAACTTGACGCTTTTTGCGCCAGTAATAATGTATCAGTAATATCATGAAGTGCGTTAATTTTATATAATTGTAATTTCAAGATATAAAATATTTTATTTGCCGGCCGCATTGGCGTAGTTGGTAACATGCTCGCCTTTCATCATGCGGTCCTGGGTTCGAATCCCACTCAGGCACGGCATATTTTCATACGTTACAAAATATCATTTCATCCTCCATCGTACAAAAGTTACACCCCAACGTTGTCGCTAATGACCGTTGCTGTTGATACGACGTTAAATAAATAAATTAAAAAAAAAAAAATTTTAATATTTTAAATATATACCTAATTATATTATTGGAAATTTGTGTTTAATGTGAAAATAATCAACAAGTTTTATTATGAAAATAAATCTACAACTAATTCATTTATTATTTGTTCAACAACTGACGTGATAAAAAATCTTCACCAGATCCCCCATCCAATAGGGGGATCCCTATAACCTTGGTTATTGGTCATCCCGACCTATAACCAAGGTTATAGGTTACTATAACCTATATAGGTTATGGTTATGATTGGATGATCATCAACATAATCATAAAATGGACAAATCTTATAGAAATATTAATGCTAAAATAATATCAGGCATGGCTATTGATGAACTAATAAATAAATATAATTTATTTCAGGTAATCGACTTAAACATATGAATTTCTTAAGTACAGCTGCTTTAGTAGGAATGCTGACAGGTAGAACAAAGAACGGTTTGAATCTGATCAACGCACCGACATTAGCCAAAGAAGCGGGTTTGAAAATCGAACAGAGACATCTGGATGAGGGACAACAGGATGATAATACTGTCATAATTACAGTGAAGGGTGACAAAGATGAACATTCAGTACAAGGTAAGCTTAATTTGGGTTGTGAATACATTTTTATTACTTATCATGTAAAATACCTATCACTCACCACAGACTGTGAGACGCGTCTACAAGCGTTTGAAATGTGGACCTACCGGAGAATGCTTCGAATACCGTGGACGGACAGGGTCACAAATATGGAGTTCCTCAGAAGAATGGGGAAACAGCTGTAAATCCTACAGAGCATAAAGATAAGAAAACTGAAATACCTTGGACACATCATGAGGGGGCCTAAATACAAGATTCTGCATCTTATAATTGAAGGGAAACTCGTTGGTAAACGCTCGGTGGGACGCAGACGAATATCCTGGTCAAGAAACCTGAGAGAAGCGTTTAACTGGTCGTCGCATGACCTTTTCAGAGCAGCAGTGGACAAGGTGCGACTGACCATGATGATAGCCAACCTTCGTAATGGAGAAGGCACCTGAAGAACAAGATGTAAAATATAATAATACATCAATCAACAAAGGTAAAAAACATTTATTTATTTAATTTTTTTATAAGAATGTGACGACAAATCATAAATTTAATTGTAAGGAAGGAGGAAAATATAATATAAGTGTGTGGTAAACAAAAGGAGATGTTCTTACAATCAGTGGTGGCTCATGCTTTCGAAAATAGGTGAAGAGTTGCAAAAAAACTAAGAAAAACTAGTACTATACTAATAACTATAGTATCCCGAGAGTAAAAAATCTGGTGTGAAACACTCACACAACTTTCTCTTGCCAATGCAAATGATTAATAATAAACCTAACATTATTAATAAAATATTAGAAATAAACAAAAACTAACCTCAAAAACGTAACTTTATTTTAATCATGAGTGAATGACGCAAAATGACAATCGAACTCAGTTTGGCTTAAAAATACGGAAAATCACGCTTTCACGCTAAACTAGGCTCTGTAGAGAAAAATGCTCTAAACAAAAGTTGTAGATCTTTTAATTTTCTATAACTTTTATTATATACACTTTTGTCGTAAAATGCATACTAAGACCGAAATGTTAAAAAAATCGATTTTTCTCACGTTTTCGTGAGAAAAAAAACAGAAAATCGCAAATTACCGCTAAACTAAGCGTTATACAAAAAAATGTTTGAAACAGAAGTTGTAGGTTTTTAAATTCTCTACAACTTTTATTATATAAGGTTTTGCGCTAAAATTTATATTAAAGCCGTAATTTTAAAAAAACAACGTTTTTACGTGAAAACAGCCTCACCGAGAATTTCAGCAAACATGGCGCCTACCCTATCTTGTAGAGAATAAAAAATTGAGTAAAATAGGCGATTTTAAAAAAAATCGTAGGACCAGTTTTTGAGAAAATCGCAAAAAACTGAAAAATTATACGAATAAACTACTACTTCCGGTTGACCGATTTTGATGAAAATGTTCGTGTCGCGTCCGGTAGTGGTATGTAACTTAAGTTTCAAGTTTCAAGTTCGTACGATGTTCCGTTCTTGAGATATTCTGTTCACACACAGACACACAGACACACACACACACACACACACACACACACACACACACAGACCAATCGCTAAAAACATGTTTTTTGGGTTCAGGGGGTCTGAAAACGTATAGATCCGGTGAAAACTCGATTTCGAAAAATCGACATGAAAACAATACTTTCCTTCCTATATATTCATATAGGCAAGAGAAAGTAAAAAAATGTAAAATACAGACATAAAAAACACTGTAAATACAAAAGAACTAATGTACATGTAAAGTCCAGCCTCTCTTAGTTTGCTCCTAATGTAAACAAATAATGACGTCACTGAGCATGCGCATTGTATAAAAATGAGTACACGCTGATTAAAAAGTAACAACAAAATACTTTCAAAAGTATTTAAATACAAAGTGCTTTTAAAAGTATTAGGTCTACATCATATCATGACTGATGTTTTTAGTACTTCAAGGAATTATAATTTAAAAAATAGTTAACTTAATAGGAATACGACATCCGTAAATTTGCAGACTCAAACGTGCACTCTGTAGTAGGTGGCTTTTGTTTGTTGACAGTAGGAGCAAACTAAGAACGGCTCAACTGTAGTAATTTATTGAGTGTACAATAGGTATCACCATCTTGTGAATGAATTTGTGTATACAGTAAAATCTCTCTATTGCGGAACTCTCTATAGCGGAAATCTCTCTTTAGCGGCATTATTTGCCGACCCCGACCCTTTCGTATACTACGATAATGTATTTAACTCTCGTTATAGCGGCAAAACAATATCTTCAGGATATGGATTTAGTCGCCTATTTAGGGGCAGACAATGACTTAGCCACTTCAGAAGATGTTGGCAATGATGCAATAATCGAAAATGTCTTAGCCCAAAACAACGAGCAAGAAAGTGAATGGCGATGAAATGGAAACAGAAATGTTGTCCCTTCAAGTAAACAAGCACTAGACGCTATTCTTGTTGTTTCAACGTACTGTCATTGCCAATATGTAAATGAAAATTTACAAGTTTTAAACATTGAAAATGAGATTGAAGACATGTTTTATGAATTGAAAACGAAACAAACTTTACAACTTATTTTACGAAATGAAATGTACTTCACAGTCACTGTTTCCTTAATAACAAAAAAAAATATACTGTACTGTGTATTGTTTTGTGTTTGTGTAGCCTATGTTTTATTAGATTTTAATTGTATGTATGTAAGTCTATTACTGTTCAGTGAAAAACGAGTTTCAGTGCTAATTAATTTTAGGCTATCTATTATGGTATGTACTGTATGAATGATTATTGAAAAAAGTTCAATACGAAAAGTGAAATTCTATTGTTAAACATTAGTAACACAACATCTAATAAAACCAGTTTGTATCCAAATTTCTTGTTAAGTTAATAACCTACACTTTATGTAATTAATTTAAATATCTCACTGTATTAAACATTCGTCATAAAGTTATTTGTTCAGTAGTTTTTAAAAAACTTATTCCATGCACCATTTACATACGTATATAAGTTATTTTGTACAGAAAAATTAGTACTCCAACTCTTCCCTCCCACCGTTAATTACTCGCTCTCTCTATAACAGAACTCTCTTTATAGCGGCGGTACCTCATGGTCCCTTCAATTCCACTATAGAGAGATTTTACTGTATTATCTAATTTAAAGACTAACGCTTATGACATTGTTTTTTATTAGGTACAGTACAGGCAGATGGAAATGCGTACCTTACAAAAATCGATGATGCTGCTTTTACTCCAGGAATCTCATTGACTTCAAATATCATTCTTTTCCAAGGAAGTGATGCTCGTTCAGACTTCCAAAAAATTATTGGTAAGATATATTACGTAAAATTAAAGTACAACGTGTGGCTATTAAATAACGAGACTGATGTTGTAAAAAATTTTAGTTTTATTTTATACATAATTACTTATTGTCACCTTCAATATACACTCCTTCCCTATTTCTACAAAGCTGCATGCGAATTTTCCATTGTTGGAAACAGTGCTGGAAGTCATCTTCTGTCAGCTCCTTCAGGACACATGCCGCTTTCTCTTTTACAGCTTCTACAGACTCAAATCTTTTCCCTTTTAATGCAGATTTCACCTTAGGGAACAGGTAGAAGATAATAACATGTTATGAAACGTGATTTTTTACTTATGATTTGGAAATGAAGCGTCAATCCATGCACTGGAAGAGTTGAACTTCACCGAGAGCCAAAAAAGCTCAAATGAGCAAGTCAATATTTAAAGCAATGATGATTGTTTTTTTTTATATCTATGGGATTGTGTACCTTCACTGGGTTCCTGAAGGTCAAACAATTCATCAATATTACTACTACCTTGAGGTACTTTCTAAAGTACGTCAAAGAGTAAAGAGAAAACGCCCTGAAATGTGGAAGGACAAATTATGGGTTCTTTACCAAGACAATGCGCCAGCTCATTCCGCGTTATCTGTCAAGAGGTTCCTAGCCAAGTACAGCATCTCAGTGTTAAAATATCCACCTTATTCACCAGATCTTGCACCATGTGACTTGTACCTGTTCCGTAAGGTGAAATCTGCATTAAAAGGGACAAGATTTGAATCTGTGGAAGCTGTAAAAGAGAAAGCAGCATGTGTCCTGAAGGAGCAGACAGAAGATGACTTCCAGCACAGTTTCCAACAATGGGAAATTCTCATTGAGCATTATAGGGATAGAGAAGGAGTATGTATATTGAAGGTGACAATAAGTGATTATGTATAAAATAAAAATAAAATTTTTTACAACATCTGTTTCGTTATTTAATAGCCACACCTTGTATATCTATCTGTTGTTAACAATAAACTCATAATTTGTTTTTAATTAAATATCATGGATAACACATTGAATGAATGCTAATTTAAATAAGTGTACCAAATACGTAGAATTAGTTTCCTTAACCATTCATGGACCATCAATTAACCCAAGTGATAACCACCAGCAACACTATACATCTAACTCCTTTTAATTAATTAATTAAATAATTAATTAATTTAAAAAAATTAAATAAATAATTAATTAATTAATTTAATTAATTTTTGTGTGTGAAGTTATTAATTATTTAAATAAATAATTAATTAATTAATATTATATAGCTGCTATTTTGTAAAAAAAGAAAATTATAATCAAAGCTGAAGTTATTAAAAATCAAAAAACCTGCAACTTTTATTCTAGCATGTTTTGTACAGAGCTTAGTTTAGCTGCAATTAGTCAGTTTCCATATTTATATTTAAGTCGGAACATTTGCATTTTATTAACAAGTCGAATTTCATTTAGCGACATTCACTCATGAAGGTTATTGTTAGCGCTTGTACGGGCGTTGAATAAGTACAATAAAGCGAATTCGAACTGAATAATGCTAACACAAGTAATAAACGATTAATTGATTGAACTCGGAGGACCAAGCTAGTTTTTAAGCAGCTGCCAGCCACAGCTAAAACGACTGAGATAATAAACGAAATGATTAATAAACAATTAAACGAAATGACGAAACGGATGGGACAGAATTGACAGGACATGAACATAGGAATGTACACAATTGATCAACTATTCATAACTAATGAAAGACGCTCTTACCTTGGATCCAGAAATGACATAAGACTTGTAGACACGCACGTGGTGTAGCACTAATAACATCGCAATAAACAAACGCAACAGTTCACAATACAAATAACATGAGCAATTGAATATAATAATTCACACACAGCAAATAACAATAAACGATTAAGTTCATTGCAAACGAAGAATAACGAACGAGACCAGATTGTAACGAAGAATGATAGGGTATCGACACCCCCAAGCCACGCGCTAAGCGCCGACGGCAGACACGCTTCCATCCATCATGAAAGCTGAAACAAGAGTGTACATAATGAAGCCGGATATGTGAGGAAGGGGTAGGGATAAAGGATGACGTGATTAGTGATGTCACACGGAAACAATCAAGTGGGAACAATTATGACAGCGGGAGAAAACGATTTGAATTAACCCGGGTAAGACTGGCGCTAACAGTTATGTTTTTCATTTTACATTATTTATTCATTTATAGGTTATATTTTTTATTATTTATATTGTGAAGAGATAATCGTGTGAGTATTTCACACCAGTTTTTGTAAATAGTTTCCTTTTTGGTGATATTTTTTGAAATAAAATAAAGTTGTGTTCATGATCTATCTCTGTTTACCAACGTCCCCTTTAATATACACTACTAATGGCTGGCCTTTGGTGTAGTGGTCAGCGCAACTGGCTTCTATCCCAGCGTCTCCTGGTTCGATTCCCAGTCAGGTTTGGCATATTTTTTCACCACTCATTTTCATCTATCACCCATCTTATCTTCATTAGCAGTAATTTCAAGACAGTCAGACGTAAAACAAAAAACAACATATCCACTGCTGATAGCATAGAAAAACAACATAACATTTTTGCGTTGTTTTTGTTTTCGTCATCAACTGAAAGGCTGGTTTGAACGTCTAGAAACTTTACTTAGTAAAACGAGGAATGTGGTGGTTTAACTATGCCTTCCTCACTGAGTGGAAAAGTATGCTTACCAGCATTCCAGGGCCTCTGAAAAACATCTACTTTCCACTCTGCAAAAATGACACCTTCACTTCATTCACCACAGGGTCTGGCTGTATAATGAAATTCATTACTTTCAGAGGAGATAACTCTGATTAGTGTCACAGTACACCTCTACCTCTTCTGTTGTTAAATGATTCAGTCATAAAATTGGGTGACCATGTGATAAGAAACACAACTATTTTATTTGTAGCCGTTGAACTAGCTGATCGACTGCAAATAATTTAACACTCTACCTGTAGATACTTCTGCCCATAACAGACAGGTGGAGTGTCAAATTATTTACACTCAATCTGTTCATTGCAGGGCTAAAATAAATAGTTCTGTTTCTTATCACATGGTTACCCAATTATATGACTGAATCATTTAACAACAGAAGAGGTAGAGGTGTACTGTGACACTAATCAGAGTTATCTCCTCTGAAAGTAATGAATTTCATTATACAGCCAGACCCTGTGGTGAATGAAGTGAAGGTGTCATTTTTGCAGAGTGGAAAATATGTGCTTTTCAGAGGGCCCGGCATGCTGATAAGCGTACTTTGCCACTCAGTGACGAAGGCAGGGTAAACCACCCACTACTCGTTTTACTTAGTAAAACCTCTACAGGTTCAAATCAGCGTTTTGGCTGTTAACCTAAACAACTGTAGATACTGAATTCACGAGATTGTGAATGGCTTAAATACATGACTAGAAATGTTTGATTTTGCTGTAATTACCAGCTACCTTATTCCATTGGAACAAAATTTTATACGAATGAATCGCCTTCTTTACTATCGCTGTCACCGGCGTCTTCACTATCAGTCTCACTAGTATCTACCTAACCGTTTACTATTTTTACCAGGTGTCAACAAAACTGTTGAACAATAGCTTCTTCACGTCTTTAATTTTTTTCTTAATTTTTCGAATTATGGAAAGAGAAACATCACAGTTGTTAGCTACTCGCTCGTAGCTTTTGTTAAGAGGCAGGGAAAGGAATTTTCGTTTAGCTTCAACTTCACAGCATTATTATTATTAAACTCCATATTAGATTTTGTTTAGCACTGTGAATAGAGTCTGCCCACATTTTCGAGAAACTAACATTTCTATTTACGGTAACAAACAGTTATATTTGTAGAGTTAACCTAGAAAAGGTTCCGCGATATACTGTATATGCTCTGGGTATAGTATAAGTTGTTATGTTTGTTGCACTGAAATTAAAGCAGTCGTGCATGCGCACTAATGCTTTTCCCCCTTTACCCCTTTTTGCAAACATGGGCAAACTTGTGACTCAAATAACTATACCTGTTGTTGTTTAGGTCATCAGCCGAAAGGCTGGTTTGAACCTCTAGAGGTTTTACTAAGTAAAACAAGTAGTGAAGTGGTTTACCATTGCCTTCCTCACTGAATGGAAAAGTACGCTTATCAGCATGCCGGGCCCTCTGAAAAGCACATATTTTCCACTCTGCAAATGACACCTTCACTTCATTCACCACAGGGTCTGGCTGTACAATGAAATTCATTACTTTCAGAGGAGATAACTCTGATTAGTGTCTTTTACACCTCTACCTCTTCTGTTCTTAAATGATTCAGTCATTTAATTGGCTGACCATGTGATAAGATACAGAACTATTTATTTTAGCCCTGCAACTAACAGATTGAGTGTAAATAATTTGACACTCCACCTGTCTGTTATGGGCAGAAACTATACCTGTTATGTACTAAATAAATAGTATATTTTTATACTATCATTTTGCTATGTTTAGCTACATTTTTTTACTTTCTCTTGCCTATAGTCTATGAATATATAGGAAGGAAAGTATTATTTTCATATCGATTTTAACAAATACACTCTTCAACCGATTATACACGTAAACAGACCCCCTGAACCTGAAAAACATGTTTTTAGCGATTGGTCTGTGTGTGTGTGTGTGTGTGTGTCTATGTGTGAACAGAATATCTCAAGAACAGAACATCGTACCAACTTGAAACTTGAAACTTAAGTAACATACCACTACCGGACCCGACACGAACATTTTCATCAAAATCGGTCAACCGGAAGTGGTAGTTTATTCGTGTAATTTTTCACTTTTTTGCGATTTTCTCAAAAACTGGTCCTACGATTTTTTTAAAAATCGCCCTCGTTTACTAAATTTTATATGCTCTACAAGATAGGATAGGTGCCATGTTTTCTGAAATTCTTGGTGAGGCTGTTTTCACGTAAAACAGTTGTTTTTTTAAGATCGCGGCTTTAATATGCATTTTAGCGCAAAAATTTACATAATAAAATTTGTAGAGAATTAAAAATCCTACAAATTTTATTTCAAACATTTTTTGTATAACGCTTAGTTTACTGGTAATTAGCGATTTTTGGTTTTTTTCTCACGAAAACATGTGAAAAATTGATTTTTTAAAGATTTCGGCCTTAGTATGCATTTTATGACAAAAATGTATATAATCAAATTTATAGAAAATTAAAAGATCTACAACTTTTATTTAGAGCATTTTTCTCTACAGAGAGTAGTTTAGTGTGAAAGAGTGATTTTCCGTATTTTTAAGCCAAACTGAAGTTGATTTTCATTTTGCGTCATGGTGAAAATTAGGTTATGTTAATTGAGGTTTTTTTTTTTGTTTATTTCTAATGTTAGGTTTATTGGTAATTATTTGCATTGGCAAGAGAAAGTTGTGTGAGTGTTTCACACCAGATTTTTAAATAATAGACTAGTATATTTGTTGTTTAGGTCATTTATGTAAGCTTTGTATTTATGTATAATTTTTTTTTGTTTCAGAGGAGATAAACAAAAAAGGTTTGGCTGTATCAAACATTTCTATAGCGAATGGAAAAAAAGTTTGGTTTGCTGTCCAAATAGTCGGACAAAACTCAGATCCATCATTAAACTCAATTCCTGGAATTCAAGTGTTGTAAAAATATCAACAATTAAAAAATATTTATTAATACGAACAATTATTTAAATTTTTACTTCAATATTATAAAACATAACTATATTTTATACACATTATTTTTTACTTTATTTTAATTTGTGTGTGTGTGTGTACGTAAGAAGTGTGTATGTGTGTATACATTTGTGGCAAAGCTTGTCTCATGTATAGTCTTACTATATAAAAGTATTCATCTCTCAGTATTCAACTGAATTTTATGTTATAATAATACATAACTGAATTGTTTTTTTTAATTTTATTTGAATGTACTGTACTTTTAGTTTTTTAAATGTATAATAATGATTAGTTGTAGTTTTATTGTTTATAAATAATTAAATACTATACTGTGTTACTTTAAACTGTTTATTTATTAAAACTGTTACCCAATTCTATAGTTAGATAGTACTGTATATTTGTTGTTCAGATCATCAGTGGAAAGGCTGCTCGTCTGAACCTCTATATTATTTTTCAAGGCTGACGAGCTCTTAAGAGTATGCATTGCCCCCCCCCCCACCCACTTTATAGCTAGCCAATGAGTTGCCAAAACTTGCACTTGTAGCTCTCTTTAAATATTTCGTCAGCCATTTTTTTTTTTTGGTCTTTCAGTATCAATTATAACCTATAAACATACAATCAGCTGATTATACGAAGGTTATCCAGAAAATAACCTCCGTTTTGAAATAAAAAGTAAACGAGTGAAGATACAAAAACTTTATTACATACATATTAAAACTACAGTTTTTCTCTATTTTTCGACATAGTCACCAAACAGATTCAAGCACTTGTCGTACCTTGGAACAGTCCTTGAAATACCCTCTGCATAAAAATCTGCCGCCTGTGAATGTAGCCAATCATTCACGGCGTTTTGAAGCTGTTCGTCATTGATGAACCGCTGAGATGCAAGCCACCGCTTCATGTTCGGGAACAGGTGAAAGTTACTAGAAGCCAAGTCCGGGCTGTATGGGGGATGATAGAAAACGTCCCATTTAAACTTGGCCAAAAGTTCATTTGTTTTCTCGCCCTCATACAGCTCGAAGAACAAATGAACTTTTGGCCAAGTTTAAATGGGACGTTTTCTATCATCCCCCATACAGCCCGGACTTGGCTTCTAGTAACTTTCACCTGTTCCCGAACATGAAGCGGTGGCTTGCATCTCAGCGGTTCATCAATGACGAACAGCTTCAAAACGCCGTGAATGATTGGCTACATTCACAGGCGGCAGATTTTTATGCAGAGGGTATTTTAAAGACTGTTCCAAGGTACGACAAGTGCTTGAATCTGTTTGGTGACTATGTCGAAAAATAGAGAAAAACTGTAGTTTTAATATGTATGTAATAAAGTTTTTGTATCTTCACTCGTTTACTTTTTATTTCAAAACGGAGGTTATTTTCTGGATAACCCTCGTATTATAAAGTACTAGCAACAACCCCCGCTCGCTCCGCTTCACAGCAGTTAATGCAGGCCTCATTAAATTATTTTAAAACCTCTCTATACAATAAAACTTCTCTATATACAATATTTGTGGTTTTGTTGCCCTGTGGCAGCAAAATAAATTGTTTTTCTGCACTTCCAGCTCTAGAAAGTCCGACATATAGTTGTCCATGAGTGAAGGAAGCACTCTTGTATCAAATCAATGCCCACCGTTTTAAATGTTTGTCCCTGCAATTTAACAGAATTGAATAGAATGTATAGAAGAATACTGATGGAAAAGAAAGAGACAGTTCATATATGGCTGAGATAAGAGACAGTAAGTAATATGTGGGTGCGGTATGGCAAAGTAATTGGAAATATATGACTCATTCATTACCTGTCGAATGAAAAAAAAATATATGAAATACTGTACAAAAATAAAAATTTTGAATATTTTCGAATTTTTAATGTTTTTGGAATCGAATGTTATTCTTCACGTTTTTCTATGAAATATAAAAGTTGAATCGTGCTTCTAGCCCAAAAAAATACACCATCCAGAGGACTTAGAGAAAAAATAAAAGTGCTATGCACCCGATAAACTAAAATATGCGACATCATCAAAGTTTAAGTTGCTTAACTCACTTAAGAACACCACTACCCGTCATACAATTCAATGTTAAAATCTCTTAACTTTATGACCCATTTTCTAAAAAATCTGGTGTGAAACACTCACACAACTTTCTCTTGCCAATGCAAATAATTAACAATAAACCTAACATTAGTATTAAAACATTAGAAATGAACAAAAACTAACCTCAAAAACATAACCTTATTTTAATCATGAGTGAATGACGCAAAATGACAATCGAACTCAGTTTGGCTTAAAAATACGGAAAATCACGCTTTCACGCTAAACTAGGCTCTGTAGAGAAAAATGCTCTAAACAAAAGTTGTAGATCTTTTAATTTTCTATAAATTTAATTATATACACTTTTGTCGTAAAATGCATACTAAGACCGAAATGTTAAAAAAATCGATTTTTCTCACGTTTTCGTGAGAAAAAAAACAGAAAATCGCAAATTACCGCTAAACTAAGCGTTATAAAACAAAATGTTTGAAATAAAAGTTGTAGGTTTTTAAATTCTCTACAACTTTTATTATATAAGTTTTTGCGCTAAAATTTATATTAAAGCCGTAATCTTAAAAAAACAACGTTTTTACGTGAAAACAGCCTCACCGAGAATTTCAGCAAACATGGCGCCTACCCTATCTTGTAGAGAATAAAAAATTGAGTAAAATAGGCGATTTTTAAAAAAATCGTAGGACCAGTTTTTGAGAAAATCGCAAAAAACTGAAAAATTATTCGAATAAACTACTACTTCCGGTTGACCGATTTTGATGAAAATGTTCGTGTCGCGTCCGGTAGTGGTATGTAACTTAAGTTTCAAGTTTCAAGTTCGTACGATGTTCCGTTCTTGAGATATTCTGTTCACACACACACACAGACACACACACACACACACAGACCAATCGCTAAAAACATGTTTTTTGGGTTCAGGGGGTCTGAAAACGTATAGATCCGGTGAAAACTCGATTTCGAAAAATCGACATGAAAACAATACTTTCCTTCCTATATATTCATATAGGCAAGAGAAAGTAAAAAGTACAAGAGCTACAAACATGAAATTTTGAGAGGCTCTTCTGCTCATTATGTGAAAATACAAGAAAATTGTAGTACCACTACAATCATCAAAATGTACGGAAAGGAAAAAAAAATATTAATTTTTTTATATATGTAAAAAAAATTTGCTCAAAAAACACCTTTATATAAGCCATAATTATTTTATTTTTTAGCAAATATCAATAATTCTAGTGGTTTAACTCTTACCTAATTGACAATAATTACCAAAAAAAATTTGAAGCAGATCGGTCAAATATTTTTGAGAAAACGGGTTTTTTATAAGAAAAATCATGATTTTCGGAAAAATGCAAATTAAGACAAGAATAATGTTTAGTACCAAATTTGTCATATGCTACCTGCTTAAAACAGCCCTACTCCATAATCTGGGTTGGAATCCTTTTATGTTTCATCTTTTAATTTCTTCTTCACATGTCTGTTCTTTCGGCGAGCTTTTTTTCATATCCTCACACATTTTTTTCTGCTCCGCGAATTCAACATGAGTCAATTTTACTCAAAATTGATACAATATTTGCTCCTACGTTTATTCCTAATTGTTTTATAACGTCACACTTACTTATATTACCATCATTATAGGTTGAAATGGCATCATGAATACCTAATGTCATGGTTTTAATGCCAACAAATACAGATTTGGGGATTCTACTCCAGATGATATGGTTGAATGACTCACTTATATTTTGAGTGTTGCCATGAAGGCATTTTTGTAATAAATCAATTCGAGACAAATCAGCTAAGACAGGTTTGATAACACCTAGTAGTACAGCAGTAGGCAGTGAATGCTTATGTGAGTATTTTTTGTTTTCCTTGATGGCCTTTTGATAAAAAAAAAGGCAAATAGCTACGCAAAATGTTTCCTCAACAACTCAAGAAGAACAATTTTCGTTATGGAGTACTATTTTAAAAAATTGGTAAATAAATTAAAATTGGGAATAAAAACATAAATTTGGTATCAAAATGCTCAGAAATTACCAAATATTTATATAAAAATATAAAAACAAAATTGATTTTTTTTTTTTTTTGGGGGTAGTGGTTACCTTAATTAAAGTTACTTAAAGTTGCAAAATAGCCTATATTGATCAGGAAGCTCTAAGTTATACAACAATGAAAGATTTTTTAAAATCAGTTCAATAGTTTCTGAGATTACCACCTCATACAAACAAACAGACAGACGTTTCTTCTTTATTATATTAGTATAGGTTGCATGTTAACGCGCTCTATAACAGATGTGTTCAGTATGAGAAGCAAGACAAGAGTGAACTATTGTGGCTCTTATATGGATGCACGTTTATTGTTTGTCAGGTACAATCTGACAACACTGGCAAACATTCTGATTGGTCTATACGTGTGAAACAGCAGAGTTCATCAACCGTAAAAAGCATAGTAGAGGTCTTATTAAGTAAAATGAGGAGTGAGGTGGTTGTTGGTAATATTTAAAATTATCATCTATAATTTAATTTTCCTATGTTCATCAAAAATGGTCAACGGCTCCGGAGGCGGAAGAGGATAAACTCCCAACGGCGACGGGGACAGAGGAACCTAGGAGGTGGGTCTCCGAATGAAACCCAGGGCAGGTCCAGAGGCTCTAAGGTGGCAGCCCCACCACTGGACTTACCTTGCACAGCGCCCGTAACGCAGTCAGGGGAAAGCAAACTTACTGGCAAGACTCAGGCTAGCCTCGGAAGGACAGGTAACATGGTAAACAATACGGACCCGTCAAATACCAACCGGTTGGGCGACGTAACATAGGAAGACCAAAGAAAAGATGGTCATCGCAAGTAACTTAAAGATTTGCTAGCTTGAGAACGGAACAGGACTACAAGGCCTAAACCGTGATGCTTATGATGATGATGATGATGATGTTCATCAGTCCTTCACATCCAGATGTCAGAAACAGGTACAGGTAAACAGGTACAAACAGGTATGCCATATTAGTTGTTGTTTAGGTCAACAGCCGAAAGGCTGGTTTGAACCTCTAGAGGGTTTACTAAGTAAAACGAGGAGTCAGGTGGTTTACCATTGCCTTCCTCACTGAGTGGAAAAGTACGCTTATCAGCATGCCGGGCCCTCTGAAAAGCACATATTTTCCACTCTGTAAATGACACCTTCACTTCATTCACCACAGGGTCTGGCTGTACAATGAAATTCATTACTTACAGAGAAGATAACTCTGATTAGTGTCACAGTACACCTCTACCTCTTCTGTTCTTAAATGATTCAGTCATTTAATTGGCTGACCATGTGATAAGAAACATAACTATTTATTTTAGCCCTGCAACAAACAGATTTATTAGTATATAGCCATATTAGTATGGTATAGTGGTATAATATGGTATAGTGTATAGCCATATTAGTATGGGGGGTAATTCATCACAGGTAACATGGAGAGAGTTTTTAAAATACAGAAAAAAACTATTAGGTGTATGATGGAAGTCAACCACCTAACCTCATGCAGATCACTATTTAAAGAGCTGCAACTGCTCACAGTTCCTTCTTTGTACATTTTTGAAGTGATAATGTACGTAAAGAAAAATACCTTTTTAAAGAATTTTGATGTTCACAACCACTACACAAGAAACAGAATCGATTATTATGTTGCTAATCACAACACTAAATTGTTTGAACAAAAACTAACTTATGCAGGTAGAAAATACATCAATAAATTGCCACAAGGTTTAAAAAGTTGTGACAATTTAAGTCATTTTAAAAAAAAATCTAAAACAATATTTGATTGATGAAACATTTTAGTGTGCATGAATTCCTTTCTAAATAGTTTTGATTGAAAAATATTTAACTTCTAATTAAACAAATATTGTGTACTAATTGATACAAAGGGGTTCATGACAAGTCTACTGAGTTAAGCAATAGCAAAAACAATTTTTTGGTGGTAAGTGATGAATTTATCATTGGTGATAAACATTCAGTTTATCAGTTTTATCTTGACATGTCCTATACACTCCCTTTGGAGTCTTCTGGATGAAAAAAAAAACTACAAAAGATAGCAACAAACAGTTTTGGGACATCCACATTCACATCTGGAGCCATTCTTTGATAGCATTTAAATGTGCTTGTACCAGTTCTGACGCTCTAACAGGGTCCTGCAATTCAGACAAAATAGCAATGTCGTCTGCATATGTGCAAGTGCACATACAATTTTTTAAATTCTAAAAACTCTTTTTAAAAACTTCATTATGTTTAAAATTTAAAAAAAAATTAAATTCTTTCTACGTTACATACATACGCCTGTTTTTTTTCTAAATTTGAAAAACTCTTTTCAAGTTACCATAATATGGAAATAGTTTTTGAAATTGTGGGATAGGCCCATTTCTTCATATGAAGAAATAAATTTTAAAAAATCTGGTGTGAAACACTCACACAACTTTCTCTTGCTAATGCAAATAATGACCAATATAACCTAACATTAGTAATAACACATTAGAAGTAAACAAAAAACTAACCTCAAAAAAATAACCTAATTTTAATCATGAGTGAAAGACGCAAAATGAAAATCAACCTGTTTGGCTTAAAAATACGGAAAATCACTTTCACGCTACACTAAGCTCTGTAGAGTAAAATGCTCTAAATAAAAGTTGTGGATCTTTTAATTTACTATAAATTGTATTTTATACATTTTTGTAGTAAAATGCATACTAAGCCCTAAATTTTTTAAAAAATCGATTTTTCACACCCCTCCTAGGGAGTAGAGGACCTTGTAGATGGTGGAGGGGCTTGTGTGCTCCCAAGACCCGGAGAGCTATGCCAGCGGTAGTGTAACTACCAGCAGGGTCTCCCAAGCCGGACAGGTCAAAGGGTAGGAGCCAGACGAAGAAGTACTCCAAAAACGACGTCGTTGGGCCAATCACCCACACGTTGAAAAAGCGGATTCAAAGTCACATAAATAGCCTTGGACAGGACAGGAATTTTCGGAATAAAAGACTGGACAAACCTAATTTACGATTTGGAAATTGGAATGTACGCACTTTGACTGGAAAGGAAAAGGAAATAGTAGAGGAGATGAAAAGGTATAAAATGAGTATTCTAGGAGTTAGTGAGATTCGGAAAAGAGGATGTGGAGAGAGACAATTGGATGATGGATATGTGCTCAGATATTATATGATGAGCACATACGAAGATTGGGAGAGGAAAGAGGCATGGCCTTAGGGCAAATGAGACGATTGGCGGCGGATAGAGTACAATGGAGAGGGTTGACCGAGACTACCCCGACGCTGTAAGGCACATGGGGAGAGAGAAAGAAGAAGAAGAAGAGAAGAAGAAGAAGAGAAGAAGAAGAAGATTTTTCACACGTTTTCGTCAGAAAAACAATTGCTAATTACCGCTAAACTAAGCGTTACACAAAAAATGTTTGAAATAGAAGTTGTAAGATTTTAAATTCTCTACATTTTTTATTATTATTATTATTAGCCGTATAGCTCCCGAAGTGGAAGACGCTGAGCATTATTCACGATCATTGATTATTGGACTTGGTGTTTTTCTTGTTTGCCCACCAGCCTTTCATTTTCTGAGAAAAATCAGCTTTTCTTTCCTCACTCCATCTTGTTCCAACTCTTGGAATTTTAACCTCTGGAATAATCTCCCATTCATTAATTTTTGTTCTAAAACTATTTCGATTGGTAACTTCATTATCAGTAATGTTTGCCAGAACTAGATCTTTCTTAACGTGTCGAATCCATTCCCCTCCATTGACAAGCGAAGCTACATATTTTACCATCTTTTTTGTAACTCTATGATCAGGGAGCCTCATGATATGACCAAAAAAATTAAGACGTCTTTTCCTCATGTCTGTTACAATATTTGAATGTTGCTACATTTTTTATTATATAAATTTTTGCGCTATAATACATATTAAAGCCGTAATCTTAAAAAAACAATGTTTTACGTGAAAACAGCCTCACCAAGAATTTCAGCAAACATGGCGCCTATCTTATCTTGTAGTACAAAAAAAAATTAGTAAACCAATCGATTTTTAAAAAAAATCATAAGACCAGTTTTTGAGAAAATCGCAAAAAGGTGAAAAATTACACAAATAAACTACTACTTCCGGTTGACCGATTTTGATGAAAATGTTCGTGTCGGGTCCGGTAGTAGTATGTAATTTCAGTTTCAAGTTTCAAGTTCGTACGATGTTCCGTTCTTGAGATATTCTGTATACGCACGCACGCACACGCACACACACACACACACACACACAGACCAAACAATAAAAACATGTTTTTTGGGTTCAGGGGGTCTGAAAACGTGTAGATCCAGTGAAAACTCGATTTCTTAAAATCGACATGAAAACAATACTTTCCTTCCTATAAATTCATATAGGCAAGAGAAAGTAAAAAAATTTAAATTCTTTCTATGTTACATACATACGCCTGTTTTTTTTCCTGAATTTGAAAAACTCTTTTCGTATTACCATAATATGGAAAGAGTTTTTGAAATTGTGGGGTAGACCCATTTCTTCATAATATGAAAAAATACCCCACAGTAATATAATTTGGTGTAAAAAGAAATAAATTTAAAAAACAAAGGACACCCCACAAAGTTTATTCATATTATTTATAATCCTAATTACTCCTTCTCAACCAATGTCACTTCCTAACCAATAATAATCTGGTGTGATACACTCACAACTTTCTCTTGCCAATATAAATAATTAAATAAACCTAAAATTAGTAATAAAACATTAGAAATAAACAAAAAACTAACTTCAAAAACATAATCTTATTTTAATCTTGAGTAAAAGACGCGAAATGAAAATCGAACTCAGTTTGGCTTAAAAATACGTAAAATCACTCTTTCACGCTAAACTAGGCTCTGTAGAGAAAAATGCTTTAAATAAAAGTTGTAAATATTTTTATTTCCTATAAAATTTATTAAAGACACTTTTGTCGTAAAATGCATAGGATTCCTAAGGTCGAAATCTTAAAAAAAATCGATTTTTCACACGTTTTCCTATAAATATTCATGTAGGCATGAGAAAGTAAAATTGGGCTACAAGGAGGCGCAATAATTTGAAAAAGGATCTGTACAGTGCTGCTATCTGATGAAGTTATGCGGTAACCAAAGAAGAACGTGGATTTCTAACTGGGGAATTTCAAACTCGTTTTGCTATCAATTCTGCGCTCTTTCCTACCAGGATAACAGAATCACACAACAGTTGTAAAAATTCCTACGCTTACTCTGAGAGAACCCATACTAACACACAATCTTATATTTATATCTCTGTTTATTTTTTTTACCTTATTTTTATGTTAATTAAAAAATGAGTTTAATTTTATGCGGGTTTAATTTTTTTTATTATTTCAAGTATAGTATAAACGTAGGTAGTTATTGTGTTGTTACAAAACGCGTTATAAATGATAAAATAAAACAGTACTGTAGATATAGTTTTATAAGAACAGAAATTTAATTGGGAGTTTTTGATTCGTCACTTGCACTCATATTTAATTACTTTCTCTTGCCTATATGAATTTATAGGAAGGAAAGTATTGTTTTCATGTCGATTTTTCGAAATCGAGTTTTCATCGGATCTACACGTTTTCAGACCCCCTGAAACCAAAAAACATGTTTTTAGCGATTGGTTTGTGTGTGTGTACAAAATATCTCAAGAACGGAACATCGTACGAACTTGAAACTTGAAACTTAAGGTACATACCACTACCGAACCCTACACGAACATTTTCATCAAAATCGGTCAACCGGAAGTAGTAGTTTATTCGAGTAATTTTTCACTTTTTGCGATTTTCTCAAAAACTGGTCCTACGATTTTTTTTAAAAATCGCCGCATTTACCCTTTTTTTATTCTCTACAAGATAGGGTAGGCGTCATGTTTCCTGAAATTCTTGGTCAGGCTGTTTTCACGTAAAGAAATTGTTTTTTTTTTTAAATTGCGGCTTTAATATGAATTTTAGCGCAAAAATGTATATAATAAAAGTTGTAGAAAATTTAAAATACTATAACTTTAATATCAAATATTTTTTTGTATAACGCTTAATTTAGCGGTAATTAGCGATTTTCTGTTTTTTCTCACGAAAAGTGTGAAAAGTCGATTTTTTAAAGATTTCGGCCTTAGTATGCATTTTACGACAAAAGTTTATTTAATTGAATTTATAGAAAATTTAAAGATCTACAACTTTTATTTAAAGCATTTTTCTCTACAGAGCCTAGTTTAGCGTGAAAGAGTGATTTTCCGTATTTTTAAGCCAAACTGAGGTTGATTTTCATTATGCGTCTTTCACTCATGATTAAAATAAGGTTATGGTTTTTGAGTTTAGTTTTTGTTTATTACTAATGTTAGGTTACATTGGTCATTATTTGAATTGGCAAGAGAAAGTTGTGGGAGTGTTTCACACTAGATTTTTTACTTTCTCTCGCCTATATGAATATATAGGAAGGAAAGTATTGTTTTCATGTCGATTTTTAGAAATCGAGTTTTCACCGGATCTATACGTTTTCAGACCCCCTGAACCCAAAAAACATGTTTTTAGCGATTGGTCTGTGTGTGTGTATACAAAATATCTCAAGAACGGAACGTCGTATGAACTTGAAACTTAAGTTACATATCCTTACCGGACCCGACACGAACATTTTCATCAAAATCGGTCAACCGGAAGTAGTAGTTTATTCGTGTAATTTTTCAGTTTTTTGCGATTTTCTCAAAAACTGGTCCTACGATTTTTTTTAAAATCGCCTGATTACTCAATTTTTTATTCTCTACAAGATAGGGTAGTAGGCGCCATGTAGAGAATTTAAAATCCTACAACTTTTATTTCAAACAATTTTTTGTATAACGCTCAGTTTAGCGGTAATTTACGATTTTCTGTTTTTTTCTCACGAAAATGTGTGAAAAATTGATTTTTTTAAGATTTCGGCCTTAGTATGCATTTTACGACAAAAGTGTATATATAAAATTAAATTTATAGAAAATTAAAAGATCTACAACTTTTATCGAGAGCATTTTTCTCCATGGAGCCTAGTTTAGTGAGAGAGTGATTTTCCGTATTTTTAAGCCGAACTGAGTTCTTTTTTTTTTTTTTTTTTTTTTTTTTGTTTAACGTCCGACTGTTTTGCAATTACTGCTAATGCAGACGGTGAATGATGAAATGATTTTTTGTAACGTATGAAAAAATGCCGTGCCTGAATGGGATTCGAACCCAAGACCGCATGATGAGAGGCGAGCACGTTACCAACTTCGCCAATGCGGCCGGCCGAACTGAGTTCGATTTTCATTTTGCGTCTTTCAGTCATGAATTAACGGGTTATGAATTAAGAATTAAATAAGGTTATATTTTTAGAGGTTAGTTTTTGTTTATTTCTAATGTTTTATTACTAATGTTACGTTATATTGTTAATTATATGCATTGGCAAGAGAAAGTTGCGTGAGTGTTTCACACCAGATTTTTTGTACTTATATTGTGTAGAGAGTAATAAAGCGTTGCGATTTGTAGGTCAATTAAACCCTTTCACTGCCAAGTTATAAAACTGTAGGTTAATTCTGTGGGCCGGGTTTTTTGAATATTTTTTTGGATGTATGTTAAGTTTTGCAATATGATAAATTTAAATTTTTACTAGTTTTATCATTTAAAATTATTTCTTTTTTATTTTATTCCTAGTATATGTACGTTGCAATCTGTTCAATTCAGAACAATAAGCAACCCCATAACTAAGGTGTCCAGGTGTCCCGTAAAAACGGTAAAGTCCCGTTTTTTTACGTTGTGTCCCGTTGTCCCAAAAACGTTGTCGGGACGTCAAAATGTCCCGTTTTCTCACATTCATAATTACATAATAGAGAAAAAAAGTCATAATTAAGTTGGCTGGAGCAAATGAAAAGTACACCAAAACTTAAAAATGTATTGCATTTTGTTAAATTCTGTTACCAGTTGTATATTTTAATAGTATATCCTTGTTCATTTATACTTGAGAAATAACTTTAGTAATAAAGTAATATGAACCTCATCAACATTTTATTTATTTATTTTTATTCCTTGAAAAACTAGCAAATTGTGTGCTTTGATAGGCTTAAAATAAAAGAAAATTTACGCTTTAAGTTTTAAAAACAAGTTTAGACACTTGATTTTTTTACTTTCTCTTGCCTATATGAATATATAGGAGGGGAAGTATTGTTTTCATGTCGATTTTAAAGAAATCGAGTTTTCACCGGATCTATACGTTTTCAGACCCCCTGAACCCAAAAAAAATGTTTTTAGCGATTGGTCTGTGTGTATGTGTGTGAACAGAATATCTCAAGAACGGAACGTCGTACGAACTTGAAACTTAAGTTACATACCCTTACCGGACCCGACACGAACATTTTCATCAAAATCGGTCAACCGGAAGTAGTAGTTTATTTGTGTAATTTTTCACTTTTTTGTGATTTTCTCAAAAACTGGTCCTACGATTTTTTATAAAATCGCCTGGTTTACTAAATTTTTTATTCTCTACAAGATAGGGTAGGCGTCATGTGTGTTGAAATTCTTGGTGAGGCTGTTTTCACGTAAAAACATTTTCTTTTTAAGATTGCGGCTTTAATATGCATTTTAGCGCAAAACGTTATATAATAAAAGTTGTAGAGAATTTAAAAACCTACAACTTTTATTTCAAACATTTTTTTGTAAAACGCTTAGTTTAGCAGTAATTAGCGATTTTCTGATTTTTTCTCACGAAAACGTGTGAAAAATTGATTTTTTTAAGATTTCGGCCTTAGTATACATTTTATGACAAAAGTGTATATAACAGAATTGATAGAAAATTAAAAGATCTACAACTTTTATTTCTAACATTTTTCTCTACAGAGCCTAGTTTAGCGTGAAAAAGTGATTTTCCGTATTTTTAAGCCAAACTGAGTTTGATTTTCATTTTGCGTTTTTCACTCATGATTAAAATAAGGTTATGTTTATTGAGGTTAGTTTTATGTTTATTTCTAATGTTTTATTACTAATATTAGGTTTATTGTTAATTATTTATATTGGCAAGAGAAAGTTGTGTGAGTGTTTCACACCAGATTTTTATTCCTTGAAAAACTAGCAAATTGCTTTGATGGGCTTAAAAGAAAAGAAAATTTACGCTTTAAGTTTTAAAAACAAGTTTAGACACTTGATTTTTACTTTCTCTTGCCTATATGAACATATAGGAAGGAAAGTATTGTTTTCATGTCGATTTTTCGAAATCGAGTTTTCACCGGATCTATACGTTTTCAGACCCCCTGAATCCAAAAAACATGTTTTTAGCGATTGGTCTGTGTGTGTGTCTGTGTGTGTGTGTGTGTGAACAGAATATCTCAAGAACGGAACATCGTACGAACTTGAAACTTGAAACTTAAGTTACATACCACTACCGGACGCGACACGAACATTTTCATCAAAATCGGTCAACCGGAAGTAGTAGTTTATTCGTATCATTTTTCAGTTTTTTGCGATTTTCTCAAAAACTGGTCCTACGATTTTTTTTAAAATCGCCTATTTTACTCAATTTTTTATTCTCTACAAGATAGGGTAGGCGCCATGTCTGCTGAAATTCTCGGTGAGGCTCTTTTCACGTAAAAACGTTGTTTTTTTAAGATTACGGCTTTAATATAAATTTTAGCGCAAAAACTTATATAATAAAAGTTGTAGAGAATTTAAAAACCTACAACTTATGTTTCAAACATTTTTTTGTATGACGCTTAGTTTAGCGGTAATTTGCGATTTTCTGTTTTTTTCTCACGAAAACGTGTGAAAAATCGATTTTTTAAAGATTTTGGCCTTAGTATGCATTTTACGACAAAAGTGTATATAACCAAATTTATAAAAAATTAAAAGATCTACAACTTTTATTAAGAGCATTTTTCTCTAAAGAGCCTAGTTTAGAGAGAAAGAGTGATTTTCCGTATTTTTAAACCAAACTGAGTTCGAATTTCATTTTGCGTGTTTCACTCATGATTGAAATATGGTTATATTTTTGAGATTAGTTGTTTGTTTATTTCTAATGTTTTATTACTAATGTTAGGTTTATTGTTAATTATTTATATTGGCAAGAGAAAGTTGTGTGAGTGTTTCACACCAGATTTTTTATTTTATAATAGTATTTTTAACAGACGAACATTAAACCAGGATTCTGTAAGCCCTATTCCATACACCAACCCCGAGACCACAGCCCCGGTAGTGCGTGTTATATTAGTGTCCCGTTTTTGCATGGTAACAATACGGTCACCCTAACTATAACCCAATGAGATGAGGATGATATGTATGACGTGTAAATGAGGTGTAGTCTTGTACAGACTCAGGCCGACCATTCCTGAGAGGTATGGTATTTTCTTGTTTTTTTTTTAATCCCTAATGCGTGTACGTTGCAATCTGTTCAATTCAGAACAATAAGCAACCCCATGACCCAATGAGATGAGGATGATGTGTAAATGAGGTGTAGTCTTGTGCGGACTCAGGTCGACCATTCCTGAGAGAGTATGATTAATTGAACCCCAACCATCAAAGTACACCGGTAACCACTGTCTATCATTCAAATTTATTTTGATTTTATTTATTTTAATTTTATTTAATTTATTTTAGATTCATTCAAATCTATCATTTTCTTGTTAGTAAATTTATTTAAAAAAAATCTGGTGTGAAACACTCACACAACTTTCTCTTGCCAATGCAAATAATTAATAATAAACCTAACATTATTAATAAAATATTAAAAAAAAAAATAAACAACAACTAACCTCAAAAACATAACCTTATTTTAATCATGAGTGAATGACGCAAAATGAAAATCGAACTCAATTTGGCTTAAAAAAAAACGGAAAATCACACTTTCACGCTAAACTAGGCTCTGTAGAGAAAAATGCTCTAAACAAAAGTTGTAGATCTTTTAATTTTCTATAAATTTAATTATATACACTTTTGTCGTAAAATGCATACTAAGACCGAAATGTTAAAAAAATCGATTTTTCTCACGTTTTCGTGAGAAAAAAACAGAAAATCGCAAATTACCGCTAAACTAAGCGTTATACAAAAAAATGTTTGAAACAGAAGTTGTAGATTTTTAAATTCTCTACAACTTTTATTATATAAGTTTTTGCGCTAAAATTTATATTAAAGCCGTAATCTTAAAAAAACAACGTTTTTACGTGAAAACAGCCTCACCGAGAATTTCAGCTGACATGGCGCCTACCCTATCTTGTAGAGAATAAAAAATTGAGTAAAATAGGCGAGTTTAAAAAAAATCGTAGGACCAGTTTTTGAGAAAATCGCAAAAAACTGAAAAATTATACGAATAAACTACTACTTCCGGTTGACCGATTTTGATGAAAATGTTCGTGTCGCGTCCGGTAGTGGTATGTAACTTAAGTTTCAAGTTTCAAGTTCGTACGATGTTCCGTTCTTAAGATATTCTGTTCACACACACACACACACACACAGACCAATCGCTAAAAACATGTTTTTTGGGTTCAGGGGGTCTGAAAACGTATAGATCCGGTGAAAACTCGATTTCTTAAAATCGACATGAAAACAATACTTTCCTTCCTATATATTCACATAGGCAAGAGAAAGTAAAAAACCAGTTTAAAATACTGTACCAGTGTTGATGTTTTGATTACGCATACGCTACGATGGATCTACGTAATAACATTATAAACTTTATGGGCTGCGTAAATGTAAGGAAAAAGTGTAATCTGTTTTGTTTACACTATGGTTAAAAATAAGATGCGTGACGACGGATATGATATGGTATTCAGTATCACTGATTCAGGTTAAAGATGGCCAAGTACGAAAAATGAGTGTAGAGTTGATGTTTGACACGTACACCTAATCTTATATTCTTAAATAAAGCAAAGTATTAGGTTATGTGGGGCTTCAATATTCAAACAGAATATTGAGGCACAAATAACCCAGATCTCTAGATTAAGGAAGTCGTCTTGAGATTTGCTTTGTCGAGGAGTTGCAGCGTAAGATAATTTTACTTGTATGCCTATATTATATTATTCTATATTTTCGGATTACAATAAATAAAATTCTATTTATCCAAATGAACGCTAGACGAACCGTATACAACAATGACCAAATATTTATTGACAACAAAATAACTACAGCTGATAGTGACAAATTATCTACACAAAAAATAGCTTCACCAGTTTAATAAGTAGAAAATAAAAATTAAATTAAATATTTAAAAAACCGACAAAAGAAACCTTTTTAAAAAGTAAAAAAATAAGTATTTGTCATTTAGAATTATTGTCATCGCGTCGCTAAGTAACAGAATAAAACTTACTATAAGTTTTGTTGTAATAATATTAGATACATTAATAAATTTAAGAACCCCAACGTGACGTCACAATCATAAAGGGCTAATACATAAATTATTATTTTATTTTTAAAAGTTCTTATCGTCGGGGGTTTTTTAAATTTTAAATTTAATTTTTATTTCATACTTTTTAAACTTGCAGACATATTTTTTACAGATTTTCAGGATCACTAATTGCCGCTAAACTAAGAGTTGTACAAAAGAATGTTTGGCATAAACATTATAGGATTTGTAATATTTTACAACTTTGATCGTATACTTTTTTGCTTTAAAATGCATGTTAAGGCCGCAATCTAAAAAAAAAAAAGCTTTTTCATCGAGAGGATAGGTCCGCAAGAATTTCAGCTGACATGGCGCAAACCCTATCTTGTAGAGCACTAAATTGTAGCAAATAAGTAAATAAGTTATTGTAGTAGATTATTGTAATATAAGTTATTGTAGACTTTTACCAAGAGAACAAATTTACCATGAAATAGAACCAATCACTGATGTAATGCACAAAAAGAGACTTTCTTTCTTTTCGCATATCCTCAGAACTCCAGAAAACCGATTATTAAGAAAAATTGTAGAAAAATTCATGTGTGCAAAAATAGAAGGAGCTACAATTCCTTGGCTTAAAGAAATCAAAAAAGACAGAACAGAATTAAATCTAACAATTGCTGATGTCAAAGATCGCACACCGGTTTACAAAGAAACAATTAAAGAAAAAAACAAAATTTTATCAGTAAGAACAATTAAACGAAAAGAACAGGTTTGTTCAGACGATTTGAGAAAAGCAAGATCCGAATGAATGAAAAAGTATTGGCAAGAAAGAATGAAAAGGAAATAAACTGCCGAAGAAAAAGAACTAACCAAAGAGACTAAAGTGATCCTTTGTGGTCATAAAATGAAAAAAAATATTGTAGTAAATTGTAGAGCTTTTAAATTGTAGTAAATAAGGCGATTTTTAAAAACATCGTAAGAGCTTTTTTGAAAAAATCGCAAAAAAGTGAAAAATTGCACGAACTACTACTTCCAGTTGACCGATTTTAATGAATCATAGCTAAGAACACTCTCGATGAAGTCACCTTTCCAACAAAATAAACTAAATCAAAATCGGTTCATCCATTTTGGGAGCTGTGATTGCAGACAGATACAAAATTAATGATTTTTGTTTTTAAGATTGCGACCTTAATATGCATTTTTTTTTTAATTTACGCCCCAATTGGAGCACTCAAGTCACTCATGGACATGCGTTCCTTGAGGAGTTAGTTGTGGCACCACACTGTTGTTTTCTTCGTTCCCACATCAATTTCATATTCCTTGACCTGGTGGCTCTCAATCTCTCTGCTACAGCTGCATTCGGCTGTCTTCTCTCTCTGAAAGGCAGTTGGGTTATCCTCTTTTCCTTTAGGATGGTCTTCAAGCCAGAGGCTACATATGCTTGTGAGACCCTAATCAAAGTTTTATCGTATCGATAAATGAAAAACCGGCATAAATGTTGCCTAAATGTGCAACTACTTTTGTACAAATCCATGCTGAAGCCGATTTGGACCTACGGAATTCAGTTATGGGGGGCAGCATCAACTTCAAACATCGAGATTCTGCAACGGTTTCAATCAAAAGTTCTGCTGAACATACTGAATGCACCGAGGTATATTACCAATGCCGATATACATCGTGATATGGATGTGCAGACGGTACGAGAAGAAATACGAAGTTTCAGTTGTAAATGCATCGAACGTCTAAACAACCACGTAAATCATTTAGCACTGAATCTCTTAGACAACAGTAACGATGTCAATAGGCTAAAACGTGCTGCAGTACTGGATCTCCCAGGGCGATTCTAATAGTGTGATTTTAAAGTTGTAAATATTAGCCTATAATGTTAGTATTCTGTAAATGACTGTCGTGTTTGAGTGTGAATGTTGTAAATAACTGAATGAACGTTTTAAATTATCTCCAGAAAAGTTCGGTGTACATATTATATTTCGGAATCATGTGCTTATTATTTAGCTATTACTTCTTATTTGTTTTTGTTTTTTTCGTTTCAAAGGAGATTTTGGTTATTTTTTAAATTTTATTTTATTTTATGTTTAAAAAGCACTATCTAATTTTGATTGTAAATATTAATTAAGAACAGTATAATATGTTTTCTGCCCATAACACTACAGACAGGTAGAGTGTCAAATTATTTACACTCAATCTGTTCGTTGCAGGGCTAAAATAAATAGTTCTGTTTCTTATCACATGGTCAGCCAATTAAATGACTGAATCATTTAAGAACAGAAGAGGTAGAGGTGTACTGTGACACTAATCAGAGTTACCTTCTCTGAAAGTAATGAATTTCATTATACAATTGGACCCTGTGGTGAATGAAGTGAAGTTTCATTTGCAGAGTGGAAAATACGTGCTTTTCAGAGGGCCCGGCATGCTGATAAGCGTAATTTTCCACTCAGTGAGGAAGGCAATGGTAAACCACTTCACTCTTCGTTTTACTTAGTAAAACCTCTAGAGGTTCAAACCAGCCTTTTGGCTGATGGCCTAAACAACAATATGTTTTAATATTATAATTTGTTAATTACACCAGTGGGTTGTAATTTTTTTCATGAGTTTTATCTAATTGATAAGTTGCATTTATTGTTATTTATAACAGATTATGCATTAAAAATAAGATATACAGGGTGATTCATGAAGTTCTCCCCCCACTTCTACAGCACATTGTACTAGTAAAAATAATGAAAAAATGTTATATAAACATAGGTCCGAAAACGCTTCGTTAGCGAGTTACAGCTAGCGAAAGTTTCGCCTGGATTTCAGTACACCAGGTGAAATGAGGTCTTCCTGGAATTGTGGTAAGGTAGATTAAGGGGCAAATTCAATCATTTCTTATGGTTTTTGATCTGATAAATTGAATAAAACAGGTCCCAGATCTGTAAGTTAAATAGTTTTTAAGAAAACCAGTGTCAAATGCAAAAAATGGAGTGAAAATCACATTTTTTCATCTTTGGGCAAGAATAACTTTGTTATTTCACCAAGAAACAGTTAAAAATTTTCAATAAAAAATGTAGAAAATTTTATTCTGAACAAACCGGTGTAAATAAAGTACACAGAAAGCGAATAGTTTTTGAGAAAACCAGTGTCAAATGCAAAAAAATGGAGTGAAAAAAACACATTTTTTCATTTTAGTTTTTCCGGTTAATTTTACTTTGTACTCTTATGAATAAAAACTCATTTAATCAAACATCTATTCGCTTTCTGTGTACTTAATTTACACCGGTTTGTTCAGAATAAAATTTTCTACATGTTTTATTGAAAAATTTTAACTGTTTCTTGGTGAAATAACACAGTTATCCTTGCCCAAAGATGAAAAAATAAGTTTTTCACTCCATTTTTTGCATTTGACACTGGTTTTCTTAAAAACTATTTAACTTACAGATCTGGGACCTGTTTTATTCAATTTATCAGATCAAAAACCATAAGAAATGATTGAATTCGCCCCTTAATCTACCTTACCACAATTCCAGGAAGACCTCATTTCACCTGGTGAACTGAAATCCAGGCGAAACTTTCGCTAGCTGTAACTCGCTAACGAAGCGTTTTCGGACCTATGTTTATATAACATTTTTTCATTATTTTTACTAGTACAATGTGCTGTAGAAGTGGGGGGAGAACTTCTTGAATCACCCTGTATGAAAAAAATGTCCATAACAGTTGGACGATAAACCAAAAAAAAGAACAAAAAGAAAGAACATTACGGTTGGTTTATTATACAAATCGTTAAAAGTAACAACTGATCTCAGGATGAAATCGAACTCAGGACCTTCTTTTGTTTTATAGTCAATCAAACTAGCACTACACCATGGAGGTAGTCTAAATACTCTAGTGCATAATACAATAATATTTTATGTAAATAAAATAAAATTCAGGAAAGTAAAGAAAATATTATGCAAGCGTTAATACGGTTTAAAAAAGAACTCAGGACCTTCTTTTGTTTTGTAGTTCATCAAACTACCACTACACCACGGAGGTAGTCTAAATACACTAGTGCATAATACAATAATATTTTATGTAAATAAAATAACATTCAGGAAAGTAAAGAAAATATTATGCAAGCGTTAATACGGTTTAAAAAAGAACTCAGGACCTTCTTTTGTTTTGTAGTTCATCAAACTACCACTACACCACGGAGGTAGTCTAAATACACTAGTGCATATTACAATAATATTTTAAATAAAATAAAATTCAGGAAAGCAAAGAAAATATTATGCAAGCGATAATACGGTTTAAAAAACATATTTTGATAAAACAGTTTTATATTTATATTTAGCAACGAGCGAGCGGATTTGAACGATGTGATAAAAACAAGTGAAGGTTGAATTGGAGGTACTTGAATGAAATACACGTGCATTAAGTGAGAAACACCTGTGCCCCACCACTCTTACTCGTTGCTGCTATCCTGGTATTCCAATTCCCATTTCAGGTTCACTATTGAGCACGCAAGGCCGCGCGCTCTCCATTTCATTTATTTACTTTATTTATTTCTATTTTATTTACTTACTTTACCGGTTTTGGTTTTCGTAATACACTTAAAATTTAAAAAAAATAAAAATAAATTCAATAATCATTATTTTATTCCATTAAAAAAAAAACACCTTTGTTTTCAGAGATTGTTTGTTTTCTTGTAGAGTTTGTGTACTGTACTGTCCGTCCCTCTTCTATCTTTTATTTTTAATTTTTTTATTTTGTTATCCCTAATTTGTGTACGTTGCAATCTGTTCAATTAAGAACAATAAGCAACCCCATGACCCAATGAGATAAGGATGATATGTATGACGTGTAAATGAGGCGTAGTCTTGTACAGACTCAGGTCGACCATTCCTGAGAGAGTATGGTTAATTGAACCCCAACCATCAAAGTACACCGGTAACCACTGTCTAGTATTCAAATCCGTATAAAAGTAACTACCTTTACTAGGATTTGAACCAGGAACCTTCGTTTCTGAAAATCAGCAGTTAAACAGCTGATTTTGGCGACGACTTTACCTCTAGACCAACCCGGTGGGTTATCTTCTATCTTAGGACCTTCCTTACTGAGTAGAAAGAGTATGCTTACCAGCATGCTCTATTTTACAACGATATAACAATAACAATACCATACAATAATACACACCGAATACGATAACAATACGATAACAATATTTTACAACGAATATTATATATATTAATGCGCCACGCTTTTATTTTTAACTGTAATGTCTGTGATTTTTTTTTGTAAATATTTTTCTTTTTTTCTTTTTAGTTCTTTTTTTTGATTAATTGTTAAATAATAGCGTTTCTTAAAACTTTTTTTTTTTTTAATTTTTTTTGTTGATTTTTTTGTAATTTTTTTTTCTGTGATTGTTTTGTACATTTTTTTTTGTAAATTTTTTTTTTTTTTTTATTTTTAGTTAATTGTTTTAAGTAATTGTTAAATAAAAGCGTTTTTTAATTTTTTTTTTAAATTTTAAAATTTTTTTTACAAACACCTCCACAGCGTATTGTCATCGAAGATAAACAAGTGTGCAAAGTTTGATTCATATTGATACGGTAGAAGTATTAAAATTTTAAGTTGCAAGATTTGATGGATCCAAGAGTAAGTTAAATAAAAGCGTTTAAAAAAGGGCATGTTTTAAAAAGACACACGTGTACATATTACAAGATATGCCGGTCAATACTTTCATGTATTTACCGATGAAAAGGATCATAACAATATTGCTGAAAATTCCTAATTGAATTTATGCCTTTTCAAGTTGAACTATATTGAAATAAAATTGCAAAAATTTAGCCATTTTTAATAGTGTGAGCTTAGCCTTAACATGTGTGATTTTTATTTGTGGGAACAATTGAAAGAGCAAGTTTATCGACATAAACCCCGTACTTTAGATGACTTGAAAGCGGCGATACATAGAGAGGTGGTATTGATCACTGAGGAGACACTGGAATGAGTATGGAGGAGCTTCCTGGACAGAGTAGAAAATTGCCTCAGGGAAGAATTTTTTCTTTTTTCTTTTGTTTTTGTTTAACGTCCGACTGTTCTGCAATTACTGCTAATGCAGATGGTGAATGATGAAATGATTTTTGTAACGTATGAAAAAATGCCGTGCCTGAATGGGATTCGAACCCAAGACTGCATGATGAGAGACGAGCACGTTCCTCAGGGAAGAAGGACGTCACCTTCCTGACATAATTTTTTCTACGTAAAGTTAATGGCATACACCCACAACTATGTAACGTAAGTTGAATAAATATTATCTTGAAAAATTAATACCGTTTTGTTATTACTAAAATGTAAATGTTTCACATGGTCCCTTGTATATTAGAACAATTACTCTTTCATAAGATATAATAATTCGTAAGATATAATAATATAGTGAAATAATAATTATCAAGAATACAATGTTCAACTTTGGAAATGACATCATTGACATGTAGATATGAATGGGAACTGGAATAGCACTGGTATGTTACTTCTACCTTCTTAATCCTTTCAGTGCTGAAACAATATTTAAAAGTTTGATCTAAGTGCCATTTAATTTGAATAAGGGTGTACAAAGGGTTGTATAACGGAGTGTCAGCTCTTATTTTGACAACTTGCAGGCGTTAAGCCTGCCATTGGCAACTAAAATTTCAACTGACATCGTGTTTTATACAAATGACTGAAGATGTATCATCTTCTGTAAATTTTAAATAAGTGAGATAAAATTTTTTTAGTTTCAAATTTTTTTATTTACTCTGATGATGGTGGATCCACCGAAACATGTGTAAGTGGAAATAAAAATAAAGGTGACGCAGTTTAAAAAGAAGGTTGGTGAAATTATTATATAAATTCATTATATGAAATAGAAATAAAATGTCAACGTTACAGAAAAATTAAATTTCCTGTTAAAAATTAATTTTTATTGTGTTCATAAAACCAGAAATCGTTCTAACACTAAACATATTCAAAATAGTTTTTTTTAGTTTATTTCAGTTGCATTGACAGCTTGTTCATTAGAAACTACTGAGGGTTTTGGTACCTTAATGGTGGTTTTAATATGTTAAAATTTCCAGACGTTAGCAGGGAATTGACCCCGAGTCCTTTCGCTGTGTAGGGTAGAGTGCTAGTTACTACACCATGGAGGTGGTTTCAAAATATATTATTGCATTAATTTTTGCACTGGTATGTTACTTCTACCCTCTTAACCCTTTCAGAGCCGAAACAATAATTAAAAGTTTGATCTAAGTGCCATTTAATTTAAATAAGGGTGTACAAAGGGTTGTATAACGGAGTGCCAGCTCTTATTTTGAAAACTTGCAGGCGTAAGCCTGTCATTTCCAACTAAAATTTCAACGTTACAGAAAAATTAAATTTCCTGTTAAAAAATTAATTTTTATTGTGTTCATAAAACCAGAAATCGTTCTAACACTAAAAATATACAAATGACATCCTGTTTTATACAAATGACTGAAGATGTATCATCTTCTGTAAATTTTAAATAAGTGAGATAAAATTTTTTTAGTTTCAAATTTTTTTATTTACTCTGATGATGGTGGATCAACCGAAACATGTGTAAGTGGAAATAAAAATAAAGGTGACGCAGTTTAAAAAGAAGGTTGGTGAAATTATTATATAAATTCATTATATGAAATAGAAATAAAATTTCAACGTTACAGAAAAATTAAATTTCCTGTTAAAAATTAATTTTTATTGTGTTCATAAAACCAGAAATCGTTGTAACACTAAACATATTCAAAATAGTTTTTTTTAGTTTATTTCAGTTGCATTGACAGCTTGTTCATTAGAAACTACTGAGGGTTTTGGTACCTTAATGGTGGTTTTAATATGTTAAAATTTCCAGACGTTAGCAGGGAATTGACCCCGAGTCCTTTCGCTGTGTAGGCTAGAGTGCTAGTTACTACACCATGGAGGTGGTTTCAAAATATATTATTCCATTAATTTTTGCACTGGTATGTTACTTCTACCTTTTTAACCCTTTCAGAGCCGAAACAATAATTAAAAGTTTGATCTAAGTGCCATTTAATTTAAATAAGGGTGTACAAAGGGTTGTATAACGGAGTGCCAGCTCTTATTTTGAAAACTTGCAGGCGTAAGTCTGTCATTGCCAACTAAAATTTCAACGTTACAGAAAAATTAAATTTCCTGTTAAAAAATTAATTTTTATTGTGTTCATAAAACCAGAAATCGTTCTAACACTAAAAATATACAAAATAGTTTTTTCAGTTTATGTCAGTTGCATAGACAGCTTGTTCATTAGCAACTACTGTGGGTTTTGGCACCTTAACGGTGGTTTTAATGTATTAAAATTTCCAGACCCTAGCGGGGAATTGAACCTGGGTCCTTT
This sequence comes from Catonia carolina, assembly GCA_035578175.1. NCBI lineage: Eukaryota > Metazoa > Arthropoda > Insecta > Hemiptera > Achilidae > Catonia > Catonia carolina. The sequence continues at coordinate 4,461,210 of JAQMRL010000002.1, forward strand.
CGCTTTGTAGGCTAGAGTGCTAGTCACTACACCACAGAGGCGGTTTCAAAATATATTATTCCATTAATTTTTTTGTTTAAAAGTTTTTTTGGAAATGTTCGGTTGTTCAAACGTTGGCACTTTATGCATAAGTTACGGACATCCGGTAAATCGGATGGCATAACTATGTAAAATGTATCGACGTCCTGTTTTCCGGACGTTGACACTGAAAGGGTTAATGTATTATTTGACGTTAGTCCTAATTAGATGAAGAATTGCAGACTTAATGTACAACTTTCCAATGTTCAAGACAAAAAGCGTTTCAAAAAGAGGCTGAGACGGATGCAAGGAGTCCTTTTTACTTTCTCTTGCCTATATGAATATATAGGAAGGAAAGTATTGTTTTCATGTCGATTTTTCGAAATCGAGTTTTCACCGGATCTATACGTTTTCAGACCCCCTGAACCCAAAAAACATGTTTTTAGCGATTGGTCTGTGTGTGTGTCTGTGTGTCTGTCTGTGTGTGTGTGTGTGTGTGTGTGTGTGTGTGTGTGTGTGTGTGTGTGTGTGTGTGTGTATGTGTGTGTGTGTGTGTGTGTGTGTGTGTGTGTGTGTGTGTGTGTGTGTGTGTGTGTGTGTGTGCGTGTGTGTGTGTGTGTGTGTGTGTGTGTGAACAGAATATCTCAAGAATAGAACATCGTACGAACTTGAAACTTGAAACTTAAGTTACATACCACTACCGGACCTGACAGGAACATTTTCATCAAAATCGGTCAACCGAAAGTAGTAGTTTATTCGTGTAATTTTTCACTTTTTTGCGATTTTCTCAAAAACTGGTCCTACGATTTTTTTAAAATCGCCTCATTTACTCAATTTTTTATTCTCTACAAGATAGGGTAGGCGCCATGTTTGCTGAAATTCTGGGTGAGGCTGTTTTTACGTAAAAACATTTTCTTTTTAAGATTGCGGCTTTAATATGCTTTTTATCGAAACACGTTATATAATAAAAGTTGTAGAGAATGTAAAATTCTACAACTTTTATTTCAAACAATTTTTTGTAGAACGCTTAGTTTAGCGGTAATTAGCGATTTTCTGTTTTTTTCTCACGAAAACGTGTGAAAAATCGATTTTTTTAAGATTTCGGCCTTACAATGCATTTTACGACAAAAGTGTGTAATATAAAATTTGTAGGAAATTAAAAGATCTACAATTTTTATTTTAAGCTTTTTTTTTGTACAGTGCCTAGTTTAGCGTGTAGGAGCGATTTTCCGTATTTTTAAGCCAAACTTAGGTCGATTTTAATTTTTCGTATTTCACTAATGTTTTTTGAGGTTAGTTTTTTGTTTATTTCTAATATTTTATTACTAATGTTAGGTTTATTGTTAATTATTTGCATTGGCAAGAGAAAGTTGTGCGAGTGTTTCACACCAGATTTTTCATTATGTTGTGTTTTGTTTGGTTTCACCAAACAAAACACATTGTACATTATACGATTAACAGATGGATAAGCTTCCATCTCATATTTTCTTGTTCTAGAAAATTTAATTTTTGGTATTTTGTTATCAAAAACTTAAAGCCACCAGCACTAGCAGTTTTCTTAAAAAATGTATTTTGGCAACCACTGAAATCTTTCACCATTTCCCTAATAACTTCTTTAACAGTAAACAATCTGGTGTGAAACACTCACACAACTTTCTCTTCCAATGCAAATAATTAACAATAAACCTAACATTAGTAATAAAACATTAGAAATAAACAAAAAACTAACTTTAATAACATAACCTAATTTTAATCATGAGTGAAAGACGCAAAATGAAAATCAACCTCAGTTTAGCTTAAAAAAATGGAAAATCACTCTTTCACGCTAAACTATTCTCTGTAGAGAAAAATGCTCTAAATAAAAGTTGTAGATCTTTTAATTTGCTATAAATCTGATTATATGCACTTTTGTCGCAAAATGCATTCTAAGGCCGAAATCTTTAAAAAAATCGATTTTTCACACGTTTTCGTGAGAAAAAACAGAAAATCGCTAATTACCGCTAAACTAAGTGTTATACAAAAAAATGTTTGAAATTAAAGTTGTAAAATTTTAAATTCTCTACAACTTTTATTAGACTATATAAATTTTTGCGCTAAATTGCATATTAAAGCCGTAATCTTAAGAAAACTATGTTTTTACGTGAAAACAGCCTCACCAAGAATTTCAGTAAACATGACGCCTACCCTGTCTTGTAGAGAATAAAAAATTGAGTAAACCAGGCGATTTTTTAAAAAAATCGTAGGACCAGTTTTTGAGAAAATTGCAAAAAAATGAAAAATTATACGAATAAACTACTACTTCCGGTTGACCGATTTTGATGAAAATGTTCGTGTCGTGTCCGGTAGTTGTATGTAACTTAAGTTTCAAGTTTTAAGTTCGTACGATGTTTCATTCTTGAGATATTCTGTTCACACACACACACAGACTAATCGTTAAAAACATGTTTTTTGGGTTCAGGGGGTCTGAAAACGTGTAGATCCGGTGAAAACTCGATTTCGAAAAATCGACATGAAAACAATACCTTTCCTTCCTATTTATTCATATAGGCAAGAGAAAGTAAAAATGCTTTAATTAAATCATTCCATTCTGAAAATATTTATACTTTTTCAGTTTTGCGCTGTTTCCTCTCGATGCATAGTAACTATCACATGGTCTTGGGTTTGAATCCCATTCAGGCACGGCATATTTGCATACAATACAAAGATCATTTCATCCTTCACCGTCTGCATTAGCAGTAATTGCAGAACAGTCGGACGTTAAAAAAAAAAACAATAAATAACTATGCCCTTTCTGAGGAAAATGGTGAATAATTTCAGTGAACCTACCTTTGATAACGAGAGACTGCCAAAATTTTAAAACAGTTTGATTTTGGTTTTGGCCTAAGGACCCATAGCTAAAAACATACAAAACTTTTACAGTAGATGGTATAATATGATTTATAAAATCATTTATTAATGAAACAACTTCGTTTGAACCACGGTTTGATACATTTTCAGACCAAGTGTACATTACACTCTTACAACTTTTACCAGAACAGAAATTACATTATGTCAAAACTGTCGTGAATAAAATATATCAGTAAAAAAATATATAACAAAATAAAATATATAACAAAATAAAATATATAACAAAATAAAATATATAACAAAAAATCATTTCATCCTCATCAGACACAGTTCACCCCAACGTCGTCGCTAATGACCTTGATGTTGATGCGACGTTAAATAAATAAAAAAAAAAAATATATATATATATATATATATATATATATATATTAGTAGTTGTTAGTTGGGGAAAGGCTGTAATTTGTTTAAAGTCAAAACATATCACATCAAAAGATGGATCTGTTTTTGCTCTCTCTTGATCTCTTTCAAAGCTAAATAAAACTGTTTAGCCTATTTATTCAATACAAGTTTTGTATTTATGCAATACAAGTTGTGTGTCGAACTCAATTTTTTCATTAATATAAAAGCAGAATTAATTTTTGCAGACTCTCACATAACTTACACACATCTGATCTCGACCTACCAAATGAAAAATTAATATTTTCATAATACTTTTTATAAAAATCATAGGTTATAATATAACATTTCAAATGTTTTGCTGATTGTATTAGGTTAACCTATAAAAAAACACTAGCTGAAGTAAAAAAGATGGGTAGTTCAAAAACGACCCTAATCTAGGAGCAGGGTCTGTATTGAACTAAACAGAAATTTCAACTGTTAAAAGCTATGAAGGAATGCGTATTAGGGCTTCATACAACCCAGATAGATGTGTCAATCCAAAGGTAATCGAACGCAACAAATATACGTATTTAGAAAAATGCGGAGTAGGGCCCCTATCAAACTAGCCTATTACAGACAGTTTTTTAAAATAATTATTATTTAAAAAAATACAATCTAGAACTAGAAAAATATTTACAAATAATATCGTATAAAGGAAATTAACGGCTCTTTAAACGAACTTGGATTATTATTTAAATATTAAATACAATACTTTAATTATTATGTAATTATTATTATGATTGTTGATGTGAACTTAAAATAAATAAACATAAATCAATAAAATTAAATTGTAAATAAATTTTTGGAATTTTATTTATTGGTGTATCAGTTAACATAGGGAGAAATAGAGAGGGATATGTAAAGGAACAGCCGAAAATTTGTAAGGGAATTTGTAAGAGAAAATGATGTATTCGTCTTTGGCTTATTCAATTCAACTAAGCAAGCTGTCATGCAAATGTGTTGTAAACGAAGGGAGCAAAGGAAGGAACTTCCACCAAATAAGTAAAGTGGTGAATCTGGGATGAAGAAGAAGGAAGAGAAGGAGAAGAAGAAGAAGAAGAAGAAGGAAGTGAAAAGGTATGTGGAAAGGGCATGCGGCGTTGCAGAGAAACAGCGGAATGGGATTTCATTCTACCAGGAGAGTTGAAAATAAAGGAGGTCGGTCAATACGACGTGAATATTACAACTACAGTCTCGCGTGGGGAAGCTAGATCAATGAAGAAAGAGAAAATGGTATGTAGTAAGGAAGGAGAGATACTATAAATGGGTGTGAGAGAGAACGCGTAATGTTGAAGCGAGAGAATGTGATTGGAGCGCAAAAGTGAGAAGTCGTTCAGCTAACCCCCCCCCTTGCTTTGTTGTACACATCTTTAACTGCAATGGCGGCTATCCTTGACACATCGGTTGGCTACCTGTCGTTTCGAGACCAATTCTATTTTTCTTTCTCTCTCTTATCTTTTACATTACGTAATTACCTTTTCACATTTTTTATTAATTTATCGGTAATTTAGTTATATTATATTTACTTCCTCCCTTTCTATCTCATGGTCAGAATGATGAGAAAGTACTGTAACAGTAAAAACATTTTTTATGTTCAGATTTATTTATTTATCAAGTTCAACGTATTATAATCTCCCAATTCCCGCGTATAACAAATTTACTAATTCCCGCGTAGGTTTAGCGCCTGTGTGCAAGAATAAGCTGTTTACTATTTTATTCTTAACTATTGCATTTACGCACTAAACATTTAAAAAAATCTGGTGTGAAACACTCACACGACTTTCCTTGCCAATACAAATAATGAACATACAACATATTGTTACAACTCGTTATAATAAAGTAAAATTGTAAACTTTTATTTAATTAATTCACATATAGTTATTTAACACAATTATTTGACAATAACTAAAAACTAACCTTTACAAACGACAACAATGAACATGAATTTATGAAAATAAGTTACAGTAAAACCTCTCTAATTCGTCACTCTCTAATTCATCACCTTCTATAATTCGTCAGCCCTCCCCAGTTCAACCATTGTGTGTGTGTGTGTGTGTCTGCGATACGTGTTTGCGCCGTAGTCACGTATCAACGCTGCTGATGACTAATAGCCTCCTGTTTACACTGTTAATCTTTAGTAGTATACAAGGAAAACATCCTGTGCAAGTTGTATTGTACTAACGAACTTGGGTATGAGATTTTAAGTGACAAAGAAATTGTGGCCTACGTTCAAAACAAAGATTCACCTGTTGAGGAAGATAGCAACGAAGAATATGTTTCAAGCCCTGAAAATATTGGTACGTATCGAGAAATAGAAGGAATGCTGACGAAGTGCATCGAATGGTATGAAAGACAGAAAGAAGCAGAGTTATCAAAATTAATTGTAATACGACAAATTCGCCAGTTGGCTGTGGAAAAAGAAAAGAACTCGTTGGTACAAAAGAAGATAACCCACTTTTTCAAGAAATAAATTTGGCATTTTACATACATATTAGTATAATTAAGTAACGTTTTCTAAATTTTAATGTGATTTTTTTGTAGTGTTAAGTGATACATAGTTAAAGATTCGTTTCATCGATTTTGCAAATTTATACTTTTTCGATTGTAATTTTATATTCGGTAACGTGTACTGTGTTATGCGTTCTACAAATTAGAAAATGTAAGTACAACCATATACAGAATTTCTGAAGTAGTATAAAACTAGATACGTAGACTAATACAAATTTACTGTAGTTATAGGACTTAGGATTACGTATTGTGTTTATCGTTAATGTAAGTTTCATTTATGTAATTCGACTTTTATGAAACTAATATACGTACGAGTATGTTATTTATTAACCGTTCATAGCAAATTCCATAATTCGTCACTTTCTGTATTTCGTCACTCCTTCGGTCCCGAACGAGACGAATTAGAGAGGTTCCACTGTATTAAACATTGAAAATAATACAGTTCACGCAATTAATTAACAATAAAATAAAATAGACAATATCCCTTACCAAATTAAACATTACATAACAATGTCTGCTGACAAAATAACAAACTTCACCGTAACGAAGATTCCCGTACAATTTAGACCACTAACACGTCAGCCATTCAAACCGCGGCCGCGTCCCAACAATGGAAAACTTCGTTTTTATATTTAACCAGTCAGCTGTTCATGAGAAGCTGATTTTATTTGACCAGCTGATTTTATTTTCGCCACTTCATTATAACAATATCATTAGAAATAAACAAAAAACCTAACCTCAAAAGACAAAACCTAATTTTAATCAAGAGTGAATGACGTAAAATGAATTCCGTTTTCTTCTTCTTCCTTCAGGGCATAGGCGAAACGCCTGTTCCGATCTCAAAGGGTTTATTTGTTAAATGTTGTTACATGACCATCGCTTCCTTGGTCTTCCAACATCTCTTCGACCAACTGGCTTATATTGCCAAACCTTTTTGGGAATTCTTTCATCATTCATCCTTTCCAGATGTTCCATCCACCGTTGTCTATTTTCAAAGATCTTGTCTTCTAGTTTTTTAAATACTGCCAGATCCTTGCGAACATCTTCGTTGTACAACCTGTCCAGCAATGTACAACCTTTAACGGACCTGAGGAATCTCATTTCTGAAGCTTGTATTTTGCTAAGGTGCCTCTTATTCGTTGTCCATGTCTCAGAGCCATATAACAAAGATGGTACAGCCATTACCCTATAAAATTTCAATTGGATGTCTTTCCTTGTTTTCTTGTTTTCCCGTTTTACTATGAGAAAATGTGTGTGTTCATAATTTCGGGATGTTGATAAGTATACTTCTCCAGTCAGTTAAAAAAGGCATTGATGTTTACGTCATTCACTCTAGAATAAAGTTAGGTTATGTTTTTCATTTTACATTGTATACTAATGATTCATCACAGGTTATATGGTTTTTATTTACTTAGCAAAAATATTTTGAAGTAAAAATATTTTTATAAATAATTAGACCTTGTTCATGTTGCAATTGATTCTTCGTTTAATAATGATAATAATATAATGATGAAAATAATGATGATTTTATAATGATGATTATTTTATGATAAATAATAATTGTCTTGAATAAAGTGAGTTACTTGGATGAAGTCTTGATGTGTTGTATGAAAGGAATGTTTTTTTTGTTGCCTAGTTACATGTAATTGATTTTAAATTTTGACCAGCTGGACTGTAAATGTTTATAAAATAAAATTGTAAAGAAAAAGAAAACATTTAAAGTATGGCTGGACGTAACATCCTCCCCTCCATGAAATAACCAGGGTTGGTTTATGAAATAACCAGGGTTGGTTATTTCATGATGATGCATGGATTTGTAGCAAATAGTAGAGGAGAAGAATGTGAGGAACCAAAGAAAGAAATGAAATAAACTGAAATTGAAGTGAAAAAACAAACTTGAGAAGAATGCAATGGTAACATAGGCCTATAATAAAGGATGAAGTGGACTGTATGGATAATTGTGGAATCAAATGTAAGAAAAAATTGTTAATCAAGAGAACTGAAATAAATAGGGTTCTAAGAAATAGAATGAGTTGACAATAAGAAGATACATTACAATAAAATAGCAAAGAAATAATAATTAAATTACCTAATTCAGTTTACGTCATTCACTCTAGAATAAAGTTAGGTTATGTTTTTCATTTTGCTTAGTATACTAATGAGGTTATATGGTTTTTATTTACTTAGCAAGAGAAAGTTGTGTGAATGTTTTACAACAGTTTTTATCATTTAATATGCTTTCATTATTTTTGTTCATAACAGGCAGGTGGAGTGTTAAATTATTTGCACTTGATCTGCAAGTTCCAGGGCTACAAAAAATAGTTCTGTTTCTTATCACATGGTCAGCCAATTATATGGTTGAAGAATTTAACAAGAGAAGTGGTACAGGTGTAAAACACACAAGTCACAGTTATCTCCTCTGAGAATAATGAATTTCATTATACAGCCAGACCCTGTGGTGAATGAAGTGAAGGTTTCATTTTCAGAGTGGAAAGTAGATGCTTTTCAGAGGGACGGCATGTTGATAAGTATACTTTACCACTCAGTGAGGAAGGCAATGGTAAATCACCTTACTTCTCGTTTTCCTTAGTAAAGCCTGTTGTTGTTTAGGTCAACAGCCTGTAGGCTGGTTTGAACCTCTAGAGGTTTTAAGTAAAACGAGGAGTCAGATGGTTTACCTATGCCTTCCTCACTGCGTGGAAAAAATTACGCTTATCAGCATGCCGGGCCCTCTGAAAAGCACATATTTTCCACTCTGCAAATGACATCTTCACTTCATTCACCATAGGGTCTGGCTGTATAATGACATGAAATTCATTACTTCCAGAGGAGATAACTCTGATTAGTGTCTTTTACACCTGTACCTCTTCTGTTCTTAAATGATTCAGTCATTTAATTGGGTGACCATGTGATAAGAAACAGAACTATTTATTTTAGCCCTGCAACTAACAGATTGAGTGTAAATAATTTGACAGGGTTTGGCTGTATAATGAAATTCATTACTTTCAGATGAGATAACTCTGATTAGTGTCACAGTACACCTGTACCTCTTCTGTTCTTAAATGATTCAGTCATTTAATTGGGTGACCATGTGATAAGAAACAGAACTATTTATTTTAGCCCTGCAACGAACAGATTAAGTGTAAATAATTTGACAGGGTCTGGCTGTATAATGAAATTCATTACTTTCAGACGAGATAACTCTGATTAGTGTCACAGTACACCTGTACCTCTTCTGTTCTTAAATGATTCAGTCATTTAATTGGGTGACCATGTGATAAGAAATAGAACTATTTATTTAAGCCCTGCAACGAACAGATTGAGTGTAAATAATTTGACAGGGTCTGGCTGTATAATGAAATTCATTACTTTCAGACGAGATAATTCTGATTAGTGTCACAGTACACCTGTACCTCTTCTGTTCTTAAATGATTCAGTCATTTAATTGGGTGACCATGTGATAAGAAACAGAACTATTTATTTTAGCCCTGCAACGAACAGATTGAGTGTAAATAATTTGACAGGGTCTGGCTGTATAATGAAATTCATTACTTTCAGACGAGATAACTCTGATTAGTGTCACAGTACACCTGTACCTCTTCTGTTCTTAAATTATTCAGTCATTTAATTGGGTGACCATGTGATAAGAAATAGAACTATTTATTTTAGCCCTGCAACGAACAGATTGAGTGTAAATAATTTGACACTCCACCTGTCTGTTATGGGCAGTAGTAAAGCCTATAGAGGTTCAAACCAGCCTTTCAGCTGATGACCTAAACCAGCGGTTTCAAAGTGTGGTACGCGGGATCGTGGCCGGTGGTACGTGAGTATTTGCGTTTGATTGATTTCGTTTTGTATCTTTCTGATCATTTATTTTTGAGAAAAGGAGAATTGAAAATTCGTGCTTGTGTGTGAGATTTGCACGTCACACAACCTGAATGGAATCATTCCTGCATTCATTCTTTCTACAGTTCAGCTGTTCTTAGTTTGCTCCTACTGTCAACAAACAAAAGCCACCTACTAGAGGGTGCACGATAAAGTCTGAGACTTTACGGATGTCGTATTCCTATTAAGTTAACTATTTTTTAAATTATAAGTACTTAAAGTACTAAAAACATCAGTCATGATATGATGTAGGCCTAACAATTTCATTTATAAAAATACTTTTAAAAATATTTTGTATTTTAATACTTTTAAAAGTATTTTGTTGTTACTTTTTAATCAGTGTGAACACATTTTGTGTACACATTTTGCCGGCCGCATTGGCGAAGTTGGTAACGTGCTCGCCTCTCATCATGCGGTCTTTGGTTCGAATCCCATTCAGGCACGGCATTTTTTCATACGTTACAAAAAATCATTTCATCATTTACCGTCTGCAATAGCAGTAATTGCAAAACAGTCGGACGTTAAAGAAAAAAAAAGAAAAAAAGTACACATTTTGATATAATGCGCATGCTCAGTGACATCATTATTTGTTTACATTAGAAGCAAACTAAGAGAGGCTGGACTATAGAGCAAAAGATAAACAAAAACTAAAAGAAAATAAAACCGTTCAATCAATGAACGTTCTGCGGTTGCGAGCTGTGAATTTTCGTGCAGCAACATCCTCTTATAATGTTTCATTTTCACGTATGAGTTTTAAATATAATTTTTTGAACGTTTTTTCATAAAGTACTTCTATTTTTTTGTTTGATTTTCCCATAATGACCTTGGTTTTGTTTGAAGTGTTTTAAGCCAGTTCAAAAAAAGAACGTCGCGTATGACAACCGTTCCATGCCCGTTCGGCTCCGGTCGCTGTATCGTCATTTTTTGGAGCGGAGTCAATGAGATAACTACAACTTGTGAAGAGTGTGTGAGTTCCAGTTGTCAATTATCTTAACCCTTTCTTACCCAGTGTGGCATAGAAGTCACATTTGAGTGAAATAACAGACATAAAAACTTTAATTGTTAGCGACTACTTTTAATTAAAGAGTGCTGGATGTGAAGTGTAATGATTTTCTGTACCCTAGCCAGGAATCGAACCTGAGGCCTCCACTTTGCAGTGTAAGATGCTGACTACTACGCCACGGATACGACCATTAGTTTCTTTTTAAAGTTAATTTTAGTTTTAAATATTCGTGTTCATTTATTAAAATAAGTAGCATTTCTTCGAGAATGTTGAATGTACATACAAGTATATTTTTTAGGCTGTAAATACTGATTTTACCAATATTTTTGAATTGTAACATTTTTTAAGTCTTAAATAATGCTTTGTTATTAAAATCATATTTAGTTTTTATTTCTCTTGCCTATATGAATATATAGGAAGGAAAGTATTGTTTTCATGTCGATTTTTCGAAATCGAGTTTTCACCGGATCTATACGTTTTCAGACCCCCTGAACCCAAAAAACATGTTTTTAGCGATTGGTCTGTGTGTGTGTCTGTGTGTCTGTGTGTGAACAGAATATCTCAAGAACGGAACATCGTACGAACTTGAAACTTGAAACTTAAGTTACATACCACTACCGAACGCGACACGAACATTTTCATCAAAATCGGTCAACCGGAAGTAGTAGTTTATTCGTATAATTTTTCACTTTTTTGTGATTTTCTCAAAAACTGGTCCTACAATTTTTTTTAAAATCGCCTATTTTACTCAATTTTTTATTCTCTACAAGATAGGGTAGGCGCCATGTTTGCTGAAATTCTCGGTGAGGCTGTTTTCACGTAAAAACGTTGTTTTTTTAAGATTACGGCTTTAATATAAATTTTAGCGCAAAAACTTATATAATAAAAGTTGTAGAGAATTTAAAAACCTACAACTTCTGTTTCAAACATTTTTTTGTATAACGCTTAGTTTAGCGGTAATTTGCGATTTTCTGTTTTTTTTCTCACGAAAACGTGAGAAAAATCGATTTTTTTAACATTTCGGTCTTAGTATGCATTTTACGACAAAAGTGTATATAATTAAATTTATAGAAAATTAAAAGATCTACAACTTTTGTTTAGAGCATTTTTCTCTACAGAGCCTAGTTTAGCGTGAAAGCGTGATTTTCCGTATTTTTAAGCCAAACTGAGTTCGATTGTCATTTTGCGTCATTCACTCATGATTAAATAAGGTTATGTTTTTGAGGTTAGTTTTTGTTCATTTCTAATGTTTTAATACTAATGTTAGGTTTATTGTTAATTATTTGCATTGGCAAGAGAAAGTTGTGTGAGTGTTTCACACCAGATTTTTTGCTACAAATCTAAGCAAGAGAATATTATTTAGGAAGCCTGCACATGATTTTTACTTATTCATATTGTTGGGAACTTTGATACCATTAAGCCCAATGTGACATATGTGTCACACTTTTTTGTCTCACCATCAAAAAGGCTGAAGGTCTAAAAGTGATTTTATTTCACTTAAATGTCAGTGAAGTGTATGAAACAATATACACATATTTGTTTGTGAATAGTTAAAAAATTTGGGATTAAAAGGGTTAACTAAATATATTCCTATTACAAAATTATCTTTACGAGAATTGATAATAATTGCCATTATTTTGGACGAGGAAGAGGAAAACGAGAAAAATACGGTGAGACGCTACTATGTCACAACGGGGTTGCAACGCGGTGGGCCGCCGGCACAAACCGGTTCGGCAACGTCACTTGCCATGCACGCACCGTACCGACACCTAGAAAATATTCTCGCCTGCAAATTGTTGACTGAACGGGCCTGGCACGCTACGGTGTTGGCCGGTGACTGTACCCTCTAATGGGCGTTTTGCTATACTAATTGATACAAAGAGTTTTTATTTGTATGTGTCGGTACGGTTACGGTCCTAGTGGGCAGAGACCTTAATTTTTAACTATAAGTAGGTAAGTCGGATTTCTGCCCATAACAGACAGGTGGAGTGTCAAATTATTTACACTCAATCTGTTCGTTGCAGGGCTAAAATAAATAGTTCTGTTTCTTATCATATGATCAGCCAATTAAATGACTGAATCATTTAAGAACAGAAGAGGTAGAGGTGTAAAAGACACTAATCAGAGTTATCTCCTCAGAAAGTAATGAATTTCATTATACAGCCAGACCCTGTGGTGAATGAAGTGAAGGTGTCATTTGCAGAGTGGAAAATATGTGCTTTTCAGAGGGCCCGGCATGCTGATAAGCATACTTTTCCATTCAGGGAGGAAGGCAATGGTAAACCACCTCACTCCTCGGTTTACTTAGTAAAACCTCTACAGATTCAAACCAGCCTTTTGGCTGATGACCTAAACAACAACAACAAGTCGGATTTAGTCCAGTGAAAGCGGAGACCTAATTCCAAGCTGGGGAAAAATATCTTATCTTTGTAAATATTTGTTGGTGTCAAAGGCAGAGTTAAATGTATACCAGGCGGCGTTTGGTGACCCGGTGAAATGTTTGTTGACGTAAGACTGGCGGGTCAGTGTGACTGGAACGTGAACAAAAAGGTATCGAGCGATGAATTTGTTTGTTGACTTTGTGACTGGATTTGACGTGCATTCCCAGTAGCTAATACAGTCCACCTTCGTAATGTCAATCTGTACAGTAAGCATATTATGTTACGCCATTATGATAAACGTCCGTTACTAAAAACGCGGTTGGCATTTGATTTAGCTCTGTATATTTAACTATCGATCATGATGTCATATATCGATACCGCTATCGTAATTCAATCTCGATACTTCCACCTCTTTCCTCTTCATCATTCTTTCCGTAACACTCTACCCAACGTTGGCATACAATTTCCTCTCAACAAATCAGTTTTCACGACAGATTTTTTTTGATTGACATTTTTTTATTAGCTTCTCAAAATTCCTTCCTTTCAATCGTAATTCATAACGAAAATATTTCATTACGTTTAATTCAAATGTATTTTGATAATAGGCTTTTATTTGTAATTATATAGGAGCGTCAATTATCTGAACGCCAGTCATCCGAATCACCATCGATAGAAATAATCTGGTGTGAAACACTTATACAACTTTCTCTTTCCGATGCAAATAATAATCTACAGTAGAGCGTCAATAATTCGGACGTCTAAAATCCGGAACAAAACCCATCATTACAGTTTCTTAACCCACCGTAAGGTTATTCTGCCCATAACAGACAGGTGGAGTGTCAAATTATTTACACCCCATCTGTTAGTTGCAGGGCTAAAATAAATAGTTCTGTTTCTTATCACATGATCAGCCAATTAAATGACTGAATCATTTAAGAACAGAAGAGGTAGAGGTGTAAAAGACACTAATCAGAGTTGTCTCGTCTGAAAGTAATGGATTTCATTATACAGCCAGACCCTGTGGTGAATGAAGTGAAGGTGTCATTTGCAGAGTGGAAAATATGTGCTTTTCAGAGGGCCCGGCATGCTGATAAGCATACTTTTCCATTCAGTGAGGAAGGCAATGGTAAACCACCTCACTCTTCGTTTTACTTAGTAAAACCTCTACGGGTTCAAACCAGCCTTTTGGCTGATGACCTAAACAACAACAACAGCCTACAAATAAACCTCAAAATAGGCTATATAACCTTTTTTAATAATACGGAAAACTACTCTTTGACGCTAAACTAGGCTCTGTAGAGAAAAATGCTTAAAATATAAGTTGTATAATTTTAATTTCCTATAAATTTTATTATGTAGGCTACATTTTGGTCGTAAAATGCATAAGGCCGATATCTTAAAAAATCCATTTTTTACAGATTTTCGGAAAATAAAACAGAAAATTACTAATTACCGTTACACTAAGCTTTATACAAAGAAAAATGTTTTAAATAAAAGTTGTATGTTTTAAAATTTTCTACAACTTTAATTATAAATACTTTTGCCCTAAAATGCATATTAAGGCCACAATCTTAATTTTTTTTTATAGAACATAAAAAATTTAGTAAATAAAGTAATTAAAAAAAAAAAATCGTACGAGCCGTTTTTGAGGAAATTGCAGTTAAGTGAAAAATGACACGAATAAACGCATACTTCCAGTAATACTTCGCATTACTTCCGGTTAACCGATTTTGATGAAACTGTTCGTGTCGGGTCGTCTAGTGGTTTATAATTAAAATTTCAAGTTTCAACTTCGTACGATGTTTCATTTTTCTGATAATTTGTTCACACACAGACACAGACACAGACCAATCGCTAAAAACATGTTTTTTGTATTCAGGGGGTCTAAAAAAGTCGTCGCCAAAATCAGCTGTTTAACAGCTGATTTTCGGAGACGAAGGTTCCTGGTTCAAATCCTAGTAAAGGTAGTTACTTTTATTTGGTTTTGAATACTAGAAAGTGGTTACCGGCGTACTTTGATGGTTGGAATTTAATTAACCATACTCTCTCAGGAATTGTCGACCTGAGTCTGTACAAGACTATACCTCAAACATTGACTATACACGTCAAACATATCATCCTCATCTCATTGGGTCATGGGGTTGCTTATTGTTATGAATTGAACAGATTGCAACGTACACACATTAGGAATAAAAAAATAAAATAAAAAAATAAGATATACTTAAATAAAATAAATAAAGTTTGAAAGTTTTTTTTTGATTTGTAAATAATTATGTTCATAATATTACTTTCAAATTTAACTTTAGGTAATTTAAATTTATTAACTGAATTATTATCAACAAGAAAATAAAGCATAGGGATCGGGAATAATTATGTGCGAGCGTTTTTCGGATGACGTATTGAATGTAACGAGAGAGAGAGAAGGAGATGCTTAATACATGGGGTGGTTAAGTTTAAGTCCTGATCCAGGAAGCGACCTCCTGCTTAGTTTTAGTTGCCTGGTACCAGGCGTCCTGTTAAGCCGACCTGGCATGCCCTCGGCTTATCCCGACCGCTACTTGCCCGATCATGCCTACCCTATTTCTGTATCCCGGAGTCCAGCAATCCAGAATACCCTCTCTACTTCTCCCTCGGGATCAATTTATCCCGACCGCGCATGTTCTTTTCTTTTACAAATACTCCCTATCCATTCACCGAATCAACAGAACTAACCGGACGATGCGACTAAATAAGCACCTGCGGGTATCGCTTTTACTGCCAACATATTTCCTTTTTTTCTCTCCTTTTTCAATTTAAAACGAAACCTGTTAGCCCGATGCAAATAACAGAACAAAAGTTAAATTTATCTCTCTTCTCTTTAACTAAAAACAGTAGGCTATCTTTAACTTTTACCGGTTCATCTAAAAATAGAAATACGAAACAATTTTCAAGAACAATACTCAAATATGGTTTTGCCAGTTTTTTTTACTTTCTCTTCCCATAAATGGAATTTAAGGAATTGATTTTTATAACGCCCGACTAAAAC
>JAQMRL010000002.1:4482314-4613014 GCA_035578175.1 Catonia carolina
TTCAATTAACCATACTCTTTAAGGAATCGTTGGCCTGAGTCTGTACAAGACTACACAGTCTCATTTATACGTCATACACATCATCCTCATCTCATTGGGTCATGGGGTTGCTTATTGTTCTGAATTGAACAGATTGCAACGTACACACATTAGGGATTAAAAAAAAAAGTTTCACAACTTAATTAACACTAAATATTTCTGTAGGACTTCATTTCTGTGAGGGACTTAAAACCCGGACGAAAATTTTCGCAAGCTGAAACTCGCTAACGAAGCGATTCCGAACCAATGTGTAGGTATATCAATTTTTTCAATATTTTGATGAGAGAAATGCACCTCATAAGTATATCAGGTTATTCGTGGGAAACTATAATATTTTTTTTTATTTTTTAAAGGTTGTGGTTTTTTAAATTTTAAATTTAATTTTTATTTCATTATTTTAATATAGGCTATAGTAGGTTTTATTCTGTTACTTAGCGACGCGACGTCAATTCGAAATGGGAAATAGTTTTTTTAGTTTTAAAAGGTTTGTTTTCTCGGGTTTTTTTTAAAAAATTTGTAGTTTTTTATTTCGTATTTTTAAACTCATACTAGTAGAAATTTTTTTATGTTGATAATTTGTCGCTATCAGCTGTAGTTATTTTTTTGTCTATAAATATTTGGTCATTGTTGTATTATGCGGTTCATCTAGTGTCCATTTGGATAAATAGAATTTTATTCACTGTAACCCGAAAATATAGAATGATATAATATAGGCATAAAAGGAATAAAAGGAAAATTATCTTACGCTGCAACTCCTCGACAAAGCAAACTTCAAGACGACCCCTTAATCTAGAGATCTGGGTTATTTGTGCCTCAATATTCTGTTTGAATATTGAAGCCTCACATAACCTAAGACTTTGCTTTATTTAGAAACAGAGAATTTTGTTTGGGGCCAATAAGTACTTAGCGGTAATAATAATAATAATAATAATAATAATAATAATAATAATAATAATTTATTGTCCAACGTATAATAATTATAATGTTACTCCAACGCGACGACACTTGCACCAAAATACATTATGTATTATGTATTACTACTTATATGAATGCCCATAACAGACAGGTGGAGAGTCAAATTATTTACTCTCAATCTGTTCATTGCTGGGCTAAAATAAATAGTTCTGTTTCTTATCACATGGTCAGCCAATTAAATGACTGAATCATTTAAGAACAGAAGAGGTAGAGGTGTAAAAGACACTAATCAGAGTTATCTCCTCTGAAAGTAATGGATTTCATTATACAGCCAGACCCTGTGGTGAATGAAGTGAAGGTGTCATTTGCAGAGTGGAAAATATGTGCTTTTCAGAGGGCCCGGCATGCTGATAAGCGTACTTTCCCACTCAGTGAGGAAGGCAATGGTAAACCACCTCACTCCTCATTTTACTTAGTAAAACCTCTACAGGTTCAAACCAGCTTTTCGGCTGATGACCTAAACAACAACAACTTTATGAAATTTACTACTTGATGAAATTTAAGGCAATAAACGTTTACAATCAGTTTTACATAATTAGAAAACCTTTACTACGACTTTTAATTCAAGCACTTTTGACAGAGCTTAGTTCAGCTTCAATTTGTGACTTTCCGTATTTTCAAGGCTCTCTTTAATGACTCTTAACTTTAAGTTTGTGTGTTGTTGTTTAGGTGATCAATCGAAAGGCTGGTTTGAACCTCTAAAGGTTTTACTTAGTAAAACAAGGGGTGAGGTGGTTTAACATATTATATTCATATATTATTATATTGATTGCCACACTCACTGAGTGAAAAATTATAATTACTTATCAGCATTCCAGGCCCTCTAAAAAGCATCTACTTTCCACACTGCAACTAACACCTTCACTTCATTCACCACAGGATCAAATTTATTACTTTAAGAAAATATAACTGTGATTAGTGTCTTTTACAACTCTACCTAATCTGTTGTTAAATGCTACAGTCATATAATTGGGTGACCATGTGATGTTGTTTAGGTCTTCAGCCGAAAGGCTGGTTTGAACCTGCAGAGGTTTTACTAAGTAAAACGAGGAGTGAGGTGGTTTACCATTGCCTTCCTCACTGAATGAAAAAGTACGCTTATCAGCATGCCGGGCCCTCTGAAAAGCACATATTTTCCACTCTGCAAATGACAACTTCACTTCATTCACCACAGGGTCTGGCTGTATAATGAAATTCATTACTTTCAGAGAAGATAACTCTGATTAGTGTCTTTTACACCTCTACCTCTTCTGCTCTTAAATGATTCAGTCATTTAATTGGCTGACCATGTGATAAGAAACAGAAATATTTTCTTTAGCTCTGGAATTAACAGATTGAGTGCAAATAATGTAACACTCCAACTGCGTATTATGGGCATTTTTTTTAAAGATATTGGCCTTAATTTATACATTTTAGGACAAAAACGTATAGATCTACAATAAAAGTTGTAGTAGATCAGAAAACCCTATAACTTTTATTTTGTTCCTAATTTGTGTACGTTGCAATCTGTTTAATTGAGAACAATAAGCAACCCCATGACCCAATGAGATGAGGATGATGTGTATGACGTGTAAATGAGGTGTAGTCTTGTACAGACCCAGGCCGACCATTCCTGAGAGAGTATGGCTAATTAAACCCCAACCATCAAAGTACACCGGTAACCATTGTCTAGTAGCCTATTCAAATCCGTATAAAAGTAATAAAAGTACCAATAAAAGTAATAAAAGTATCCGTATAAAAGTACCTTCACTAGAATATCTTTTATTCAAATTTTTTTTTATAGAGCTTCAATTTGTGATTTTCTGAATTTTAATTTTTAAGCTATTATATTTATTAGGTGTGAATTTTTTGTGTTTCTAAAGCTCTCTTCAATGAGTCGTTTTTGGGTCACTTTAA
Organism: Catonia carolina; assembly: GCA_035578175.1. Taxonomy (NCBI): domain Eukaryota; kingdom Metazoa; phylum Arthropoda; class Insecta; order Hemiptera; family Achilidae; genus Catonia; species Catonia carolina. The sequence goes on from JAQMRL010000002.1 coordinate 4,485,225, forward strand.
CTAAATGTTGGTCTATGAATATTCTTACTATTTCTGGACTCCAATTTGGGAAGGTTTGTTTGAAATCGTAACATTTTTAGTTTCTGTTAGTTATTTTGTCTTTTTGTAATTTTCATGAGTAGCTTTTGTTAATTTTTTTTTTCGAATAGCTCTTTAACGAGAGCACGTTAAATCAATATTTGGGGTGTTTCTTCATGTCCTATGCTGCTCCATTCTCTTCCTCACCCACACCTCCTTCATCCTTCTTGATCTGTCCATCCTCAGTTGGTCCATATTGTGAGGTTCACACCTCCTCCTCTCACTTTCCTCCCTAAAGGTTACTCTCTCAACTTTACCCCTAAAAACCTCTCTATTGCATATGTCTTCTGTAGTAATCCCTGCCGTTAAGCAATCTGACAGCGTTTCGGTGAACCATGCTGGCTTAATCTTAAGTTTCATTATCCTCTCATAGACCTGTTTTGCCAGCCGATTATTGTCCATTCTCGCTATATGACCAAAAACATAAGTCTTCTTTTCCTCATTGTGTGGATAATGTTTTCAACTCTGCTATATATTTCCTTATTTGTTCGGGGTCTATTGTACTCCGCATCTAGTTTCCTAGGCCCCAATATACTACCCAACTTGATGAGCGACTGTACATTCAGAGTTGCAGTATAGTTAATGTGTTTCGGTCTAATCTTAGGTTTAGAAAATACTTGTGAGTGACCTCCAGGGTGCTCCGATCCACCCAAAACTCTATGTTGTGGTCCCCCAGAATCCGAATGACCACTCGATACCAGTAACCTTTTCCTGGCAGGGGATTGTCCCCCTGGGGTAATTTGTTTACATAAAGTCGTACCTTCCATATTGATAGAAAGCCATTGGTGATTGGCCAAAAGCCAATCAGGTCCACCTCTTACTGTTTAAGGCAAGATGTATACGAACAGCCGCACCTAACATGGTGTACAGACGCTGACCTACAAGCCGCTTGATGCAAGACAGACGCTGTAGGATTTTTCTTTTGTTGGTTTTTGTCAACCCTGGGTATTTTATTTCCCCAGTACCCCCCCTCCGAAGAGGTGAGCGTACCCCATCGCCAGGGGCAGCGCCCGATAGCAGGTCCAACAACAGCCACGGGCTTTTGTTAATTATTTCATTCAAATATATGTTTAAAAATGGCCGCAAGTTCAAGAGAATATATTTTTGTTTGGCTGTGTGCATGCTGAGTACAACTGGTAATGTCAACACGACGAGAGTTGATGGTTGGTGAACAAGTTTACGACTGTGATCAGGTTGAAACCACCATGACAACGCCAACCTTCAAAACACAAAAAACTACAACTTTTGTGCAGTATTCAGATGAACTAATGTCCCCTAGTCGTGGGAGTGAGAGAATGCATAACGCTCTCACTCGCACAACCCATATGCGCCGTTCCAATAACATTGTCTTTAATTTTACTTATTGTTGTAAGCAAGCGTTTATGCATGCAGTAAACTAACAAGCAAGATAACCGCGACTGCAGTATGTTTTCAGATTTGGATTATAACGGTAAAGACCTTTGAGCGCATGCGTAGTTATCCCACATATCTCCCTCTCACTCACTCGGCTACGGACATTAGTTCGTCTGGTACCTATACATGGGCCTACAGTGGTTTGAAACTTGTAACATTTCATTGCCTAAACATTTCCAAACGAACAATTAGTATTAACATTTAGCATGATTGCTTCTCCTCCTCCTCCTCCTCCTCCTCCTCCTCCTCCTTCTCCTCCTCCTTCTCCTTCTCCTCCTCCTCCTCCTTCTCCTCCTCAGTCTCCTCCTCCTCTTCTTTCTTCTTCTTATTCCTCTCTTCACGCATGTAGCCGGCCGCGTTGGCGATGTTGGTAACGTGCTCGCCTTTCATCACGCGGTCTTGGGTTCGAACCCCACTCGGGCATGGCATTTTTTCATACGTTACAAAAAAAAAATCATTTCATCCCTCATCGTCTGCATTAGCAGCAATTTGCAAAACAGTCGGACGTTAAACCAAAAAAAAAAAAAAAAAAAAAAAAAAAATCCTCTCTTCACAGGTTAGGCATTTCTACCTGTTCTGGCTCCCATCTTTTCTTCAGCCTGCCAATATCTCTGCTTCCTTACTGGTTTGTATCTCCTCACTAAACCATGTAAGCAGCTTTCTGGCATTCTTATAAAACGGTCAACCAACTGGACTTGAAACAATTTTCTCTTTCCGTTTTATATATTAGTCTTAATTGTTTTTTCAGCAGTGTTTTTATTGTAGTATTCTAATTTTATTGTTACTGTGGTTTATGTTGTTAGAGCAATCCTCCTCCAAGCACTCACTTTGCTCTTTTGGAGGATTAATAAACGAAATGAATAATAAAATAAATAAATAATGCACTTGTATTTTCAATAGTTTATCGGTAGCATAAGTACAATTAAATTAAAATGAAAAAAGAAAACTTGAAATAATGTATTGAAACAGACATTTAATGTTATTGAACGACGTACACGTATATTTCTTTGTAATAATTAAAAATAAAAATATTAAGCGGTGAATAAATGTTTTGAAGGTGATTCATTGGGTTGAGTTTGATAAGTGTTGTATACCGCCGAATGAAATCTCTAAATGAAGCGCGGTTTTCTAAAAGTTTGATAAAGGAAGTGTAGTATTCAGTATTTACTCCTCTGTGACCATCTGTGAAATGTCTACGCCAACAATCTACAGATTTATGACAGGATACTTTTTCAAGCACTCGCTTTCCTGAAACTGAGACAGCTACAGCTAAAAAAAAGAAAAATATCTTATTAGCTAGTTATATACTGTAAAACAACTTAACAGTTAATTACGAGGGTTATCCAGAAAATAACCTCCGTTTTGAAATAAAAAGTAAACGAGTGATTTTTTTTTTTTTTTGGTTTAATGTCCGACTGTTTTGCAAATTGCTGCTAATGCAGACGGTGAAGGATGAAATGCATTTTTTTGTAACGTATGAAAAAATGCCATGCCCAAGTGGGATTCGAACCCAAGACCGCGTGATGAGAGGCGAGCACGTTACCAACATCACCAACGCGGCCGGCTGAACGAGTGAAGATACAAAAATTTTATTATATACGTATTAAAACTACAGGTTTTCTCTATTTTTCGACATAGTCGCCAAACAGATTCAAGCACTTGTCGTACCTGGGAATAGTCTTTGAAATACCCTCTGCATAAAAATCTGCCGTCTTTGAATGTAGCCAATCACTCACGGCGTTTTGAAGCTGTTCGTCATTGGCGAACCGCTGAGATGCAAGCTACCGCTTCATGTTCGGGAACAGGTGAAAGTCACTAGGAGCCAAGTCCGGGCTGTATGGGGGATAATCGAAAACGACCCATTTAAACTTGGCCAAAAGTTCATTTGTTTTCTCGCCCACAAATGAACTTTTGGCCAAGTTTAAATGGGACGTTTTCGATTATCCCCCATACAGCCCGGACTTGGCTTCTAGTAACTTTCACCTGTTCCCGAACATGAAGCGGTGGCTTGCATCTCAGCGGTTCGCCAATGACGAACAGCTTCAAAACGCCGTGAATGGTTGGCTACATTCAAAGGCGGCAGATTTTTATGCAGAGGGTATTTTAAAGACTGTTCCAAGGTACGAAGTGCTTGAATCTGTTAGGCGACTATGTTGAAAAATAGAGAAAAACTGTAGTTTTAATATGCATATAATAAAGTTTTTGTATCTTCACTAGTTTACTTTTTATTTCAAAACGGAGGTTATTTTCTGGATAACCTTCGTATTATGTAATAAAATGTAGTGTACGTAATTTACATATACATTAATATAATGTACATTATGTTGTTTAGGTGATCAGCCGAAAGGCTGGTTTGAATCTATTGAGTCTTTATTAAGGAAAACAAGGAATGAGGTGGTTTACCACCTCACCTTCTTCACTGAGTGGAAAAGTATGCTTGTTAGCATGCCTGGCCCTTTGAAAAGCACCTAATTTCCATCCTGAAAATTTCACTTCATTCACCACAGGATCTTGTTGTTTTTTTTTCTACGGCCACAAAGGACCACTTAAGTTCAATCTTTCAACGTCTAGCTCTTTCAGATGTTCCACCCAAACGCCTCCGCAGTTGTCGTTCCCGTACTTCTCCTCTTCTTCGCCAATAATTCTTCAATGTTTCGGATCTTCTCAGTCTCTCAGCGTCCGAAATCACCATGGCTTTCCTGACCCTCATTTGTTCCCTAAATTTAACCGATCGCCGTTTGTATGTTCTGTAGCTCCCTGACTTAGTTTTGAGGTCAGCTATTGTGATGTTTAGTTCCTCCATATCCTTTTTGACTTCCTTTATCCAGTTTGGTGTCATCTTCTTTTGCCAGAAAAACTCAGTCATCCTTCTTAGGATGATCTATCTTGTTGTTGTTGTTGTTGTTGTTTAGGTCAACAGCCGAAAGGCTGGTTTGAACCTGTAGAGGTTTTACTAAGTAAAACGAGGAGTGAGGTGGTTTACCATTGCCTTCCTCACTGAGTGGAAAAGTACGCTTAACAGCATGCCGGGCCCTCTGAAAAGCACATATTTTCCACTCTGCAAATGACACCTTCACTTCATTCACCACAGGGTCTGGCTGTATAGTGAAATTCATTACTTTCAGAGAAGATAACTCTGACTAGTGTCTTTGACACCTCTACCTCTTCTGTTCTTAAATGATTCAGTCATTTGATTGGCTGACCATGTGATAAGAAACAGAACTATTTATTTTAGCCCTGCAACAAACAGATTGAGTGTAAATAATTTGACACTCCACCTGTCTGTTATCTTGTTGTATAATAATTAAATTCATTACTCTCAGAGGAGAAAACCACTGTTTTCTCTACCGGTGTCTTTTACACCTGTGCCTCTTCTGTTCTTAAGGGGAGGCACGAGTGAAATCTGAAAATCCATCATTTTCGATCAAATCTCTTTGAAATTTTTACCATAGGTATACACCCTTTATAAAGGCTTATAGCCAAAAATTTCAAATTTTTATGATTTTTATTTATTGATAAATGGCTTTTTTATTATTTTTTTTGTAAGGGTGTGCGGAAATTGTTCCACGGAACTTCAGTGAACAATATTTTGAGTTTTCTTAATGGCTACTTGCTGAAAATTACCTAAAGAAAAAACTGACAGATGGTTTTGTAATTATCTTGTTCTGTTCTTCAGAAAAAAATCAAATGTATCAAAATTTTTGGAAAATTCGTTTTTCGGTAATATAGGCAAGAAAAAATGGATGTAAAATCATTAGTACACAAAACAGAAGAAAAACAATTTGTCACTTTAGAAAGTACGATTTGAAGAACATATAGCCAAAATTTCATTGAAATCGGATTAAAAATGCATTCCTGGTCTGGAAATGCATTCCTGGTCCCGGGTCTGGAAATTTTAACACGTTAAAACCACTGTTAAGGTACCAAAACACACAATAGTTGCTAATGACCAAGCTGTCGATGCGACTTTAAATAAACTAAAAAAATACTATTTTGAATATCTTGTGTTAAAAGGATTTCTTTTTTTGTTGTTGTTTAGGTGATTAGCCAAAAGGCTGGGTTGAACCTGTAAAAGTTTTACTAAGTAAATTGAGGAGTGAGGTGGTTTACCATTACCACAATTCACTGAATGGAAAAGTACACTTATCAGCATGCTGGGCCCTCTGAAAAGCACATATTTTCCACTCTGCAAATGACACTTTCACTTCATTCACCACAGGGTCTGGCTGTATAATGAAATCCATTACTTTCAGAGGAGATAACTCTGATTAGTGTCTTTTACACTTCTACCTCTTCTGTTCTTAAATGATTCAGTCATTTAATTGGCTGACCATGTGATAAGAAACAGAACTATTTATTTTAGCCGTGCAACTAACAGATTGAGTGTAAATAATTTGACACTCCACCTGTCTGTTATGGGCAATTCTTTTTTTATGAACACAATAAAAATTAATTTTTAACAGAACATTTTATTTTTCGGTAACGTTGAAATTTTGGTCAGCAATGGCAGGCTTACGCCTCCAAGTTTTCGAAATAAGGGCTGGCGCTTTTTGTACACACTTATTCAAACTAAATCTCACTTTAGATCAAATTTTTACTTTCTCTTGCCTATATGAATATATATAGGAAGGAAAGTATTGTTTTCATGTCGATTTTTCGAAATCGAGTTTTCACCGGATCTATACGTTTTCAGACCCCCTGAACCCAAAAAACATGTTTTTAGCGATTGGTCTGTGTGTGTGTCTGTGTATGTGTCTGTGTGTGTGTGTGTCTGTGTGTGAACAGAATATCTCAAGAACGGAACATCGTACGAACTTGAAACTTAAGTTACATACCACTACCGGACGCGACACGAACATTTTCATCAAAATCGGTCAACCGGAAGTAGTAGTTTATTCGTATAATTTTTCACTTTTTTGCGATTTTCTCAAAAACTAGTCCTACGATTTTTTTAAAAATCGCCTGGTTTACTACATTTTTTATGCTCTACAATATAGGATAGGCGCCATGTTTGCTGAAATTCTGCGTGAGGCTGTTTTTACGTAAAAACATTTTATTTTTAAGATTACGGCTTTAATATGCATTTTAGCGCAAAACGTTATATAATAAAAGTTGTAGAGAATGTAAAATTCTACAACTTCTGTTTCAAACATTTTTTTTGTATAACGCTTAGTTTAGGGGTAATTTGCGATTTTCTGTTTTTTTTCTCACGAAAACGTGAGAAAAATCGATTTTTTTAACATTTCGGTCTTAGTATGCATTTTACGACAAAAGTGTATATAATTAAATTTATAGAAAATTAAAAGATCTACAACTTTTGTTTAGAGCATTTTTCTCTACAGAGCCTAGTTTAGCGTGAAAGCGTGATTTTCCGTATTTTTAAGCCAAACTGAGTTAGATTGTCATTTTGCGTCATTCACTCATGATTAAAATAAGGTTATGTTTTTGAGGTTAGTTTTTTGTTTATTTCTAATATTTTATTAATAAAGTTAGGTTTATTATTAATTATTTGCATTGGCAAGAGAAAGTTGTGTGAGTGTTTCACACCAGATTTTTTATTATTGTTTCGGCACTGAAACGGTTAACACTCCACCTGTCGTCTGTAATCGGCAAATAATGTAATTAATTATACGTTGTAAAACAACAGACGGAAAAAGATGACAAATCCACTTTGAAGAACTCACCACTTGTATAAGATGAAAATACTCTCAAGACAAGCCAAGATTAGACATTATAATACTCTTGATAAAACCTGTGTTTCTGTATGGAAGTTTTTTTTTTTTTTTTTGGTTTAACGTCCGACTGTTCTGCAGTTACTGCTAATGCAGATGGTGAAGGATAAAATGATTTTTTGTAACGTATAAAAATATGCAATGCCTGAATGGGATTCGAACCCAAGACCGTATGATGAGAGGCGAGCACGTTACCAACTGTGCCAATGCGGGCGGCTAAATGAAGTGATATGTTGACTTTCATGAAGACCTAAAGGTTGAATTTGTCTGAAATGAAATAAAGAGATTGACATAACATGAAGCAAGCTCCATCAACATGTGAACATTGAAGCTTTACAACATGAAGCAAGCTCCATCAACATGTGAACATTGAAGCTTTACAACATGAAGCAAGCTCCATTAACATGTGAACAATGAAGCTTAACATCTTCTCAACAATTTGGATGCAAAGCACCAGCTCAAGAGAGAAAAACCCTTTGAGTTGTGCAGATCTATAGTTAAAAATAGTGTTGTGTATGAAAATATGGCATGCCTGAATGGGATTCGGGCATGGGCAATGGGATTCGGGCAATGGGAAGGTATTTATCAGTATGAGGAACTTATTCAGCAAGAAGGATCTAGATGTAAGTCTTAGAATTCGAATGCTACGCTGCTACGTGTTTCCCATCGTTCTCTATGGTTGCGAGAGCTGGACCCTCAATCCCTCATTGGAAAGACGTATAGAGGCATTCGAAATGTACCTCTACAGGAGAATGCTACGCATTTCCTGGATGCGTAGAGTGACAAATTGTGAAGTCCTCAACAGAATTGCGAAGAACAAGGAGCTGCTATTAACTGTTAAGGAGCGTAAATTGGCGTACATCAGACACCTGATGAGAGGCGGTAGGTATGAGATGCTTCGGCTGATCATTGAGGGGAAGATTCAGGGGAGCAGATCAGTGGGGAGGAGACAGAATTCTTGGCTCAGGGACTTACGTCGATGGCTCGGCAGAACGTCATCCGAGATCTTCAGAGCCGTCACATCTCGAGTGATTACAGCCAATTGGATCGCCAACCTTCGAAGGGAGATGGCGCAATAAGAAGAAGAAGAATGGGATTCGAACCCAAGACCGCATGATGAGAGGCGAGCACGTCACCAACTATGCCAATGCAAGTGAGTGCCTTAGAATGATTGGGAAGGCTGGTCTAAGAGAAAGAGAAATTTGAGAGAAAGATCCTTCGCAAGAAAATGGGTCCAAAGGTAGTAGACATTCAATATAGGTTACGAGATTGAGAAGAACTATAAAAGGAAAATGAATGATGAATGGAAATGATTAGAAAACAATGACTAAAATGTTACGGATACCTGTATAGAATAGATGACAACCGGTTGACAAAAGAAATTTTTAACACACTAAACAGTAGATCTAAGGTGTCGGATAAATGGTTTAAAGAAATCAAAAAGGATATTGAGAAAACCAGAAGTAACTGAGAAAATTTAATAAACCAAACCAAATTCAAGCAACTAAATACAAATGTTAAGGGGTTTCATGAAGAGTGAAAAGAAAACACCGGGTGGACAGAAGAAAGGAGAAAACTTCAGTGAGCTAATGTTGAGAATGTGGGTTGCCTTTTTGCAACCCACATTCTCAACATTAGCTCACTGAAGTTTTCTCCTTTTTTCTGGAAACCCTTTTTGGTTTCCAGAAAAATCTAAAGTTACCTCACATGGTCTCAAATTGCCCTTATGTGAGAATAAACTGCATATATGTTGTAGTACTTGGATAAAAAAACTAAACTAATGGAGTATTAAGGAGAGTTTGTACTGGAAAAAAATAAAATAAAATTGATTTTTTTTGTGTTTTGTGTCAAGTTATAATTTGAAATTTCAACTTAAAATGGTGGTTAATTTATGTTAGTACGATAGCTAGAAATATATTATTATTATTATTTGCGTATATTCCCCGTAAGGAGAGCGCAAAAAAACACAAAAATCTAGCTCTTGGTGGTGGCTCTGTTCCTCCTTTTAGCTTCCCAAAAACTTTTCATCCTCTCACTTTGCGCCTTTTTCTCTTCGTCTGTCCATTTTCGCCCACTTCTTTTGGCTTGTGATCTGAACTGAATTTCCTGGTTTCTGATTTTCTCTCTACAAATTTTGCGGTTGTAAATGTCTTCCATTGTGATGCATAATTCTTGCAGGTCTTCCATAGTTTCTTTGTACCAAGAGGTGCCCAACTTTGAAATGGAAATTATGTTTAATATTCTTTTTGTCAGTCTGGTGTCACTTATTCTGGCTATATGAGTAAAAAACCTCACTCTGCGTTTTCTGATGAATGTCGTGATGGTTTCAGTATGCCTGTATAGTTCTTCTGTGGGTCTTTTTTGCCAGAAGTTTTCTCTGAAAACTGCACCGTGTATTTTCCAATATATATATTTTTTAAAATTTTTAATGTGTATGTTGCAATCTGTTCAATCTAAAACAATAAGCAACCTTATTGAGATGGGGATGATGTGTATCCCCACCCCCTGGGTCTTCTGCAGGCCCAGGTCGACCGTTCCTGAGAGAGTATGGTTAATTGAACCCCAACTATCAAAGTACACCGGTAACCTCTGTCTAGTATTTAACACTTTCAGTGGTGAAACAATATTTAAAAGTTTGATCCTGAAGTGACATTTAATTTGAATAAGGATTTACAAAAAGTGCCAGCCCTTATTTCAAAAACTTGCAGGTATAAAACCTGCCATTGTCGACCAAAATTTCAACGTTACAGAAAAATAGAATGTCCTGTAAAAAATTAATTTTTATTGTGTTCATAAAAAAAAGAGAAATCGTTCTAACACTAAAAATATTCAAAATAGTTTTTTTAGTTTATTTTAATTCGCATCGTCAGCTTGGTCATTAGTAACAACTGTGGGTTTTGGTACCTTAATGGTGGTTTTAACGTGTTTAAAGTTTCTAGACCCTAGCCGGGAATCAAATCTGAGACCTTTTACTTCGTAGGCTAGAGTGTTAGTCACTACGCCACGGAGGCGGTTTCAAAATACATTTTTTCCATTAATTTTTGTTCAAAAGTTTTTATGAAATGTTCAGTTATCCAGACGTTGGTACTTTATGCATAAAGTTTAAATTTACAGACATCTGATAAACTGGATTTTATAACTACATGAAAGATATAAACGTCCTGTTTTCCAGACGTTGGTACTGAAAGGGTTAAATCCTAATAAAAGTAATTAATGTGGAAACTCCTTATCCTGATCCACCCATATCCGGACACAATAAAAAAAGGCCTAAATTAATAAGGCATTGGTCAAATTGTGGAAGGAGTTTGAAATATACGATGAACATTACTTAACTATTCAGATTATTCCGTTAATATTATTAAGTTATATAAATAAATCTAAGAAGTATATGGAAGCATCTTACCAAAAGAAGAAATAGGCTAGTGGGGCATATCCTAAGACATCCAGGTATTGGGCTATTAATAATGGAGGGTAATATTAAGAGAGTAAATTGTAGAGGGTTGCAAAGATTAGAATATTTATAAAGCAAATTACAAAAGATGTAGGGTGTTACAGGTATGTAGATATGAAATGACTTGCGCAAGATAGAACAGGTTGGAGAACTGCATCAAACCAATCGAGAGACTGATGACAAAAAAATAAATAAAATAAAAATAATTCTATTATGTATTAAGTTGCGGCTAACGTCAGAACAAAGTTTGTAGAAATACATGATCGCATTATGTATACAAGCTGTAGTCTACATGTGTCTTGTTTATGTGGAATGTTAAACCTAATACTGTACACCATATACATATTTTTATCTTTTTTGACTTACTGTACACTGTATTACGTTTTGTAAACAAATATAGCCTACACATAATGTAAATTGTAATTGATAACTTGGCGTTTTTCAGTTGTGTACATCCATTGTACTACATATGTACTGTATTACAGAAATCAAACATCCCTTTTTTTAATCCCATAACCGGATTTTCTCTTATCCGGCTTAACCTAGGTCTCAATTGATCCAGATAAAAGGGTTTCCACTGTACCTTTACTAGGATTTGAACCAGGAATCTGTCTCTGAAAATCAGCTGTTAAACAGCTGACTCGCACAGACGACTTAACCTCTAGACCAACCCGGTGGGTCAAGAAATATTTTTGATATATATATATATATATATATTAACCCACGGGGTTGGTCTAGAGGTAAAGTCGTCCCCAAAATCAGCTGTTTAACAGCTGATTTTCGGAGACGAAGGTTCCTGGTTCAAATCCTAGTAAAGGTAGTTTACTTTTATACAGATTTGAATACTAGACAGTGATTGCTGGTATACTTTGATGGTTGGGGTTCAATTAACCATACTCTTTCAGGAATGGTCGACCTGCGTCTGTACAAGACTACACCTCATTTACATGTCATACACATTATCCTCATCTGATTGGGTCATGGGATTGCTTATTGTTCTGAATTGAACAGATTGCAACGTACACATATTAGGAATTAAAAAATATATATATGTATTTTTTAATCTGTCAAATGGAATTCACTGCAAATATAGACAAAAATATTTTGTAATATTTTTGCTTTTACCTTCTGTAATTATGAATTTTCTTTTATAACACTACTGCAATCTAGTTTGAGACTAATGAGCAATATTTTTCTCACCTAAATTACTAAAAACAATATTGTTAAAAGTTAACAGTTGATAATATATGTCTACTATGTTTTGTTCATGATATGTACACTTTTACATTGTGTAATACACTATACACAACACTATTTTTAACTATAATTCTGCACAACTCAAAGGGTTTTTCTCTCTTGAGCTGGTGCACTGCATCAAAGTTGTTGAGAAGATGTAAAGCTTCAATGTTCACATGTTGATGGAGCTTGCTTCATGTTGTAAAGCTTCAATGTTCACATGTTAATGGAGCTTGCTTCATGCTGTAAAGCTTCAATGTTCACATGTTGATGGAGCTTGCTTCATGCTGTAAAGCTTCAATGTTCACATGTTGATGGAGCTTGCTTCATGCTGTAAAGCTTCAATGTTCACATGTTGATGGAGCTTGCTTCATGTTGTAAAGCTTCAATGTTCACATGTTAATGGAGCTTGCTTCATGCTGTAAAGCTTCAATGTTCACATGTTGATGGAGCTTGCTTCATGCTGTAAAGCTTCAATGTTCACATGTTGATGGAGCTTGCTTCATGTTGTAAAGCTTCAATGTTCACATGTTGATGGAGCTTGCTTCATGTTGTAAAGCTTCAATGTTCACATGTTAATGGAGCTTGCTTCATGCTGTAAAGCTTCAATGTTCACATGTTGATGGAGCTTGCTTCATGCTGTAAAGCTTCAATGTTCACATGTTGATGGAGCTTGCTTCATGTTGTAAAGCTTCAATGTTCACATGTTGATGGAGCTTGCTTCATGTTGTAAAGCTTCAATGTTCACATGTTGATGGAGCTTGCTTCATGTTGTAAAGCTTCAATGTTCACATGTTGATGGAGCTTGCTTCATGTTGTAAAGCTTCAATGTTCACATGTTGATGGAGCTTGCTTCATGTTGTAAAGCTTCAATGTTCACATGTTGATGGAGCTTGCTTCATGTTTTATCAATCTCCTTATTTCATTTGATACAGATTCAACCTTTAGGTCTTTATGAAAATCAACATATCACATCATTTAGCCGACCGCATTGGCACAGTTGGTAACGTGCTCATCTCTCATCATGTGGTCTTGGGTTCGAATCACATTCAGGCACGGCATATTTTCATATGTTACAAAAATACATTTTCATTCTTCACCGTCTGCATTAGCAGTAATTGCAGAACAGTCGGACGTTAAACCAAAAAAAAAATCACTTCATTTACTAGAGGGTCTGGCTGTATAGTGAAATTCATTACCTCCGAAGAGATAACTAACTGCCCTATGAGAAGTTTTACTAAGCAGCACAAGAAGTGATGTGGTTTATCATGCCTTCCTCACAGAGTTGAAAGAATAAGCTCATGAGCATGATAGGTCATCCTCAATACTTTATTTTGGAACTTCTTGATTACCTCGATGTTACTCTGCCTGTTACAACCCCATAGCTGTATGAAATACATCCATACTGACTTCAGAATGTGTTTATAGATTATAAGAGCTTATTATGGATTTAGACGGAGGAGTTTCTTCCAATCAACCAATAAATTTTATTATATTTCACCCCAAGATTTTCTCTCTTTTTCTCTATATTTGTATTCCATCACAGATTTGTATCTAACAGAATTATGAATGAAAGAAAACCTGTATTTAGAAACCTGTCGAATACATAAATGCTGCAAAATTGTACAATGGGCAAAACGAAAAACCCAAATGAAAGTCTGATAAACGTTATTTGGAAAATTGTGCCAAAAAGGAGTTTTGTGTGCTTTTCAACATCTTCAGTTTGGCATTCATGCCAAATTCCATAGAATACATAATAACAAATAAAGATGTGATTGATGAAATGGACAAAGAATGTGAGTTGGTTAAAAGAATGAAGAAGAGAAAACTTCAATATTTTGGACAAGTAAAGCTCAAGATTTTCTCTCTTTTTCTCTATATTTGTATTCTTTCACAGATTTGTATCTAACAGAATTATGAATGAAAGAAAACCTGTATTTAGAAACCTGTCGAATACACAAATGGTGCAAAATTGTACAATGGGCAAAACGAAAAACCCAAATGAAAGTCTGATAAACGTTATTTGGAAAATTGTGCCAAAAAGGAGTTTTGTGAGCTTTTCAACATCTTCAGTTTGGCATTCATGTTATAACAAATAGAGTTGTGATTGATAAAATGGACAAAGGATGTGAGTTGGTTGAAAGAGTGAAGAAGAGAAAACTTCAATATTTTGGACAAGTAATTAGAGGTCCTAAATAACACATCTTACAGTTAATCACACAGAGAAAGATAAAGGGCAAATGGTAAATGGTTTATTGGCATTTCTCCTGCCACCTTCCCTCCGACTGGTTGCCAGAAGGCATAAACCCAGAGGCCAAACCGTGGAACTCTTAATTTGTTCCTAATGTGACGGCGACTGCCACCTTGTGTAAAATTTCTAAACTAAAGTTAAAATTTAGAAAGATAAAGAGCAAGTGGAATATTGGCAGACGTAGGGCATTCTAGCTAAAGAACTTGAGAGACTGGTTTGGCCACAGAAATACAGAACTGTTTCATGCAGCTGTGAATAAGATCTCCAATGATTTGTTTGATCTCCGATAGGTGAGGGACTTTAAGAAGATCAAGAAGAAGATATAAACAACTAAACATTCCACATCTTCTGAAAAATTTTAATAAAATTTGAAAAAATTTAGTTTCTTTTTTTTTATTCTGGTTTAACGTCCGACTGTTCTGCAATTACGCTAATGCAGACGGTGAAGGATGAAATGATTTTTTGTAACGTATGAAAATATGCCGTGCCTGAATGGGATTCGAACCCAAGACCGCATGATGAGAGGCGAATTTAGTTTCAATTTGTGTATTCTGATGATGGTGAATCCATCAAAATATGTCAGTAGAAAGTATGATTATATAAAACAGGTAAAACAAGTGATATAGCAGTTTTAACACGTCAGTGAAAAATTTTAATTTTTTTTTTTATCCCTAATGTGTGTACGTTGCAATCTGTTCAATTCAGAACAATAAGCAACCCCATGACCAAATGAGATAAGGATGATGTGTATGACATGTAAATGAGGTGTATCCTTGTACAGAGCCAGGCCGACCATTCCTGAGAGAGTATTGTTAATTGAACCCCAACTATCAAAGTACACTGGTAACCGCTATCTAGTATTCAAATCCATATAAAAGTAACTAACTTTACTAGGTTTTAAACCAGGAACCTTCATCTTCAAAAATCAGCTGTTAAACAGCTGACTCTCAGCGACGACTTTACCTCTAGACCAACCCGGTGGGTTTTAAGGTCAGTGAAAAATTAATTTTTTTTACCTTGCATAGAGCCAATTTTAGACCATGGGGGGGGGGTGACTTTAGACTTTAGATGACTTTGTAAGCTCTTTTTGTAGCCCACATTATCAACATTTGTTCACAGTAGGCTTTTTTCCTTTCTTCTGTACATCCATCGTTCTGTTTTTGTTCTTCATGGAAGCCCTTAAAGTCTTTAATTAGTTGTCTAAATTTGTTTGTTTCACTAAACTTCTCAATATTCTTTTTACCCAACGGGTTGGTCTAGTGGTAAAGTCGTCGCCAAAATCAGCTGTTTAACAGCTGATTTTCGAAAACGAAGGTTCCTGGTTCAAATCCTAGTAAAGGTAGTTACTTTTATATAGATTTGAATGCTAGAAAGTGGTTACCAGTGTACTTTGATGGTTGGGATTCAATTAACCATACTCTCTCAGGAATGGTCAACCTGAGTCTGTACAAGACTACACCTCATAATAAGAGGTGCAGTCTATGACGTGTATATTATACACGTCATACACATCATCCTTATCTCATTGGGTCATGGGGTTGCTTATTGTTTTGAATTGAACAGATTGCAAAGTACACAAACTAGGAATTAAAAAAAAAAGAAAATTCTTTCTGGCTTATTTAAACCATTTATCCAATACCTCAGGTCTATTGTTTAGTCAAAAATAAACCCAGGTAAGTGAAAATTGAAATAAAGGTGATGCAGTTTAAAAAGAAGGTTAGTGAAATTATTGTATTAATTCATTATATGAAATAGAAATATTTAAAACTGCAGGATGCATTATAAAGATTTATTTTTGAATGAAGATATTATTAAAATGGCATTTAAGTATCAAAAATTGAAACTGAAAATTAATTTAACTAATATAAACATAAAATTTAACAAAAATTGCATGAAAGAAAATATTTTCCCTAATTATATTAGAATTAAAAATAATAATAACTCTGTAGAGTCTCAACACGCCATTCAAAAGGCAAAATATGCATGGATAAAGACAGTAATATCTAAATTTAGGAATGATGAAGTGATATTGACTGCTGCTGCTATCTACAGTAAATATGAGAAGGGATAAATTAAAATAAATTAATTTTAAATCAGTTTTATACAAGTGACTGAAGATGTATCATCTTCTATAGATTTTTAATAAATAATGTTTTTAGTTTCAATTATATGTTATTTACTCTGATGATGGTGGATCCACCGAAACACGTGTAAGTGAAAATTGAAATAAAGGTGACGCAGTTTAAAAAGAAGGTTAGTGAAATTATTGTATTAATTCATTATATAAAATAGAAATATTTAAAACTGCAGGATGCATTATAAAGATTTATTTTTGAATGAAGATATTATTAAAATGGCATTTAAGTATCAAAAATTGAAACTGAAAATTAATTTAACTAATATAAACATAAAATTTAACAAAAATTGCATGAAAGAAAATATTTTCCCTAATTATATTAGAATTAAAAATAATAATAACTCTGTAGAGTCTCAACACGCCATTCAAAAGGCAAAATATGCATGGATAAAGACAGTAATATCTAAATTTAGGAATGATGAAGTGATATTGACTGCTGCTGCTATCTACAGTAAATATGAGAAGGGATAAATTAAAATAAATTAATTTTAAATCAGTTTTATACAAGTGACTGAAGATGTATCATCTTCTATAGATTTTTAATAAATAATGTTTTTAGTTTCAATTATATGTTATTTACTCTGATGATGGTGGATCCACCGAAATACGTGTAAGTGAAAATTGAAATAAAGGTGACGCAGTTTAAAAAGAAGGTTAGTGAAATTATTGTATTAATTCATTATATGAAATAGAAATATTTAAAACTGCAGGATGCATTATAAAGATTTATTTATTGTTAAACATTTGTTTTATCAATTGATTATCATTCATTCTACACAGGTCTCCATAAAATTTTAGTCTTCTTTTTCTAATAGTTTCCATTAATCATTCATTTTCTTTGTGCAGTTCTTTTCGACCTCGTAACCTACAGTTGAGCTGTCCTTAGTTTGCTCCTACTATAACAAACCAAAGCCAGCTGCTACAGAGTGCACGCTATGGTCCACCACTTTATGGATGTCGTATTCCTATTGAGTTATTTTATTACTTTCTCTTGCCTATATGAATATATAGGAAGGAAAGTATTGTTTTCATGTCGATTTTTCGAAATCGAGTTTTCACCGGATCTATACGTTTTCAGACCCCCTGAACCCACACAAACATGTTTTTAGCGATTGGTCTGTGTGTGTGTCTGTGTGTGTGTGTCTGTGTGTGTGTGTGTGTGTGTGTGTGTGTGTGTGTGAGCAGAATATCTCAAGAACGGAACATCGTACGAACTTGAAACTTGAAACTTAAGTTACATACCACTACCGGACGCGACACGAACATTTTCATCAAAATCAGTCAACCGGAAGTAGTAGTTTATTCGTATAATTTTTCAGTTTTTTGCGATTTTCTCAAAAACTGGTCCTACGATTTTTTTTAAAATCGCCTATTTTACTCAATTTTTTATTCTCTACAAGATAGGGTAGGCGCCATGTTTGCTGAAATTCTCGGTGAGGCTGTTTTCACGTAAAAACGTTGTTTTTTTAAGATTACGGCTTAAATATAAATTTTAGCGCAAAAACTTATATAATAAAAGTTGTAGAGAATTTAAAGACCTACAATTTCTGTTTCAAACATTTTTTTGTATAACGCTTAGTTTAGCGGTAATTTGCGATTTTCTGTTTTTTTTCTCACGAAAACGTGAGAAAAATCGATTTTTTTAACATTTCGGTCTTAGTATGCATTTTACGACAAAAGTGTACTATATAATTAAATTTATAGAAAATTAAAAGATCTACAACTTTTGTTTAGAGCATTTTTCTCTACAGAGCCTAGTTTAGCGTGAAAGCGTGATTTTCCGTATTTTTAAGCCCAACTGAGTTCGATTGTCATTTTGCGTCATTCACTCATGATTAAAATAAGGTTATGTTTTTGAGGTTAGTTTTTGTTCATTTCTAATGTTTTAATACTAATGTTAGGTTTATTGTTAATTATTTGCATTGGCAAGAGAAAGTTGTGTGAGTGTTTCACACCAGATTTTTTTTGTTTAACGTCAGACTGTTCTGCAATTACTGCTAATGCAGACGGTGAAGGATGAAATGATTTTTGTAACGTATGAAAATATGCCGTGCCTAAATGGGATTCGAACCCAAGACCGCATGATGAGAGGCGAGCACGTTACCAACTGCGCCAATACGGCCAGCGCAGTTGGGTTAACTATAGAGTTAACTATGTTTTAAATTATAAGTACTTAAAATATCAGTCATGATAATATGATGTAGGCCTAACAATTTCATTTATAAAACTCCTTTTAAAAGTATTTTGTATTTAAATACTTTTGAAAGTATTTTGTTGTTACTTTTTAATCAGCGTGTACTCATTTTTATGTAATGCGCATGCTCAGTGACGTCATTATTTGTTTACATTAGGAGCAAACTAAGAAAGGCTGGACTTTATATTGTCTGTCTACTATCTTCCGACCCATTATCTTGCGGAGGATCTTTCTCTAAAATTTTTCTGCTTTTCTTATACACCAGCCTTTCTGGTCATTCTGAGGCATTCACTCACGTACAGACTCACAGGTTTTATCACAGTATTATAATGTCAGAAAGTAGGATTATACAGAAAAAGGTAAAAAAAAAAACACAAGTGATACAGGAGCTGTAAAAGGTCAATAAAAATTAAATATTTTTATCGCAAGAAAAATGAAATATTTTAAAATATTCATGAAAATGGATGTAGACAAGTAACCTTGTAAATATAATACTAATATTATAATTGATTTACCTTTTATTTATTTACCTTTTATTCGATCTTATGTACTTTTTAAGTTGTTGTATTTTCTTTTCAGCCTCATTTAAATTGACTGTCTTTTCCTAAAATGAAAAATTAATTTCACACTTTTTATCTTAGTAATGATTGTTGAATAGTAATTTAATTTCTCAAACAATTTGTAAATGTGTATCAGGGGTGTAGTGGAGCGGAAACGGTGTTACCACACTGGTTTTTTCATAATTTAATAAAAAATAAATATTTTTTAAGTCAAATTGATATGGTGTTAAAGTAAACAAATAAAATTGTGGTGTTTTGTTATACTACAGTAAAACCTCCTTAATCCGGCATTCTATAGTCCGGAATTGTCTATAATCCGGCATCAACGGCAATAGACAAAAATTATAGAATTGCCTTCACAATGAACATTGTAAAGTGAGCAACCCGACAGCTACTGCCGACACTCAAGAGCCACAAAGCATCATGTTTGTAAAATTTGTTGAGTCAAATAAACAATACAGTATGACCGAAGTTATGAACTTGCATATAATAAAAAATAATTTTTTAAATAAAAAAGAAAACTAGTCGTAAGAAGCAAGTAGATATTAGATCTTTTTTCCAACCATCTACCAGTGCTGTTGCTAAAACCCACGAATAGTACAGTACTGTACTGTATTTCATACTGTATTCAAATTTATTTCATCATGTACTGTACTTAAAAAATGCATTTTAATATTTCTCCTGTACTTATATATTGATTTATATTGTTTAAATAACCTTTGTTATAACAAATACATACAGTAAAAGTTTCTTTTGCAAATTGTGTTATTTTTTATATGACTCCTGTATTTTTATAAATAACCTCCATAGTCCGGAATTTCCTTTAATCCGGCAAGCTTCGATTCTCAAACGTGCCGGATTAAAGAGGTTCTACTGTATTACTTTATTGGTGGCAATTTTTAAAATGTCTTCTATCATTTTCCTTTTTCCATCCGTCACCCTCGGATGTCAGAAACTACAAGAGATAGCAACAAACACGTGATTACATTGGCGGGATCTGGGGGGGGGCAAGGGGGGCACTTGCCCCCCCAATATTCTACTGGTATACATTTTTAACCAAGTTAAATAAGTTAATACTATTTTTTAACATTTAAAAACATTGTTATTGGACCATTTTAGATCAATTTTAGGTTTACATCAATTGGGAGTTAAAATGACGTTTTAACGTTAAAATCCCAACAAAATTTACTTTTTAATTTAGCCTAAAAACAGCCCTAAAATTGAGTTGAACGCAATAAAAATCTCAAAATTTTCCGGGGGAGGTCCCCCGGACCCCCCCTTGTGCTGGGGGGTATTCCATACCCCCCAGACCCCCCGGTATTTGCCCCCCCAATGACTCCCGCCAAATCCCGCCCATGCGTGATTATGTATGTTAGGCAAAATAATTTTATGCAGAATTTCAATGTTCACAATCATAACACAAGAAACAAAAAACAAAAATGATTATTATGTGGCTAATCACTCCACAAAATTGTTTGAACAAAAACCTACTTATGCAGGGAGAAAATTCATGAATAAATTACCCCAATTTTTAAAATGTTGTGAGGATTTGAATTCCTTTAAAAATAATCTGAAAAATTACTTGATCAGTGAAACTTTTTATATAATACAAGAATTTCTTTCTTGATAGTAGTGATACATTGGGTGATTCTTATATATATTTCAGGTGTTATAGCTGACATGTCCTATACTCCTCCTGGAGTGAGAGAATGTATTATACTCCTCCTGGAGTATAGGACATGTCAGCTATAACACCTGAAATATATATAAGAATCACCCAATGTATGTTTTCGGATTCGTAATCCAGAAATAAAAAGTTAGTGGGCATGGATTGCGTTTGAAATTCCAGTTTCGATCAGAAGTGGCCCAAAACTGAAAGTCAATAAATCAAAGTCAGAATTTTGAAACAAAAATAGTGTCATTTGATTCCTCTTAAAAAGTAGATACAGAAATCGCTAATGGTTTTTGCCATAAATCAAAGGCAAGCCTTTTTAAAAATTGCCACCAGCCATGAGACGCGTTGTCTTATGGAGGGATTTTTTTGCTATGTCTATCCAATATTCAAGGCTCGGGGCTTTGTAGAGAATCATAGAAACACAACTAATCTAAATTGTACTTTTCATACAATATCACAAAAAGTTTTAGCGTTCCCAGACTGGATAATTTACAACAACCCAAGTGGTACTTATACAAGGTGTGGCTATTAAATAACGAGACTGGTGTAAAAAATTTTATTTTTATTTTATACATAATCACTTATTCAATATACACTCCTTCTCTATCCCTACAATGCTCCTTACGAATTTTCCATTGTTGGAAACAGTGCTGGAAGTCATCTTTTGTTAGCTCCTTCAGGACAAGTGCCTTCTGACACTGAGATGCTGTACTTGGCTAGGAACCTCTTGACAGATAACGCGGAATGAGCTGGCACATTGTCTTGGTAGAAAACCCATGATTTTTCCTTCCACATTTCGGGGCGTTTTTTCCTTACTCTTTGACATAGTTTTAGAAAGTACCTCAAGGTAGTAAATATTAATTAATAGTTTGACCTTTAGGAACTCAGTGAAGGTACACAATCCCATGGACATAAAAAAAACAATCATCATTACTTTAAATTTTGACTTGCTCATTTGAGCTTTTTTGGCTCTCGGTGAAGTTCGGCTCTTGCAGTGCTTGGATTGGCGCTTCGTTTCCGAATCATATAAGTAAAAAACCACATTTCATCATATTTTATCATCTTTTACCTGTTCCCTAAGGTGAAATCTGCATTAAAAGAGACAAGATTTGAGTCTGTAGAAGCTGTAAAAGAGAAAGCGGCACGTATCCTGAAGGAGCTGACAGAAGATGACTTCAAGCACTGTTTCCAACAATAGAAAATTTGAATGGAGCATTGTAGGTATAGAAAAGGAGTGTATATTGAAGGTGACACTAAGTGATTAAGTATAAAATAAAAATAAAATTTTTTAAAATGTCAGTCTCGTTATTTAATAGCCACACGTCGTATAATAGAGTAGAATCCGCATAATTGTGACAAGTAAAAACAAGCAATAAACTACCACACAAAAGAAATAAAATACTGTATAAGCAAGACAAGAGCAGTATTTAATAAAATGAGTCTTATATTCAAGAAGAGTTTAGAAAAATATATGGATTGCTCCAATCTATATTACAAGGAAGAACAACTTGACAACGTAACATGGGGAGGAGTCGTATTTCCTGGTTAAAAAATCTAAGGATGAGGTATTTAAAAACAACAATACAACTATGAGGAGTAATTTTTTGTCCGACAGTCAGGCGGCCATCAAGGCTTTGGGTTCTTGTACCTTTGAGTCGCGAATGGCCTATGATTGTCGGGAGGTTTTGAATGCCGTGGCCAAGCGTAACGTGGTGACGTTGCGTTGGGTGCCGGGGCACCAGGGAGTGCCTGGAAATGAGAGAGCGGATGCCTTAGCAAAGAAAGGTGCAGCCTCTCACTTCATAGGCCCAGAGCCATTCTGTGGAATTGGTGAGGGCTATTATAGAGGTATAGTCAGGGCCTGGGAAGAGGAGGCTAAAACCTCCTATTGGAAGAAGGTGCCAGGCTGTGAACAGGCAAAGAAATTCATTGCCTATTCTAGCAAGAAGGCTGGAATATATAATGGACTAGGAAGACAGGACTTGAGGAGGGTAGTGGGCCTGATGACTGGTCATTGTAATCTTGGGTATCATTTATCCAAGATAGGAGTTGCTGGAGACAGCCTGTGTAGATTCTGTCATGAGACAGAAGAGAAGGCTGAGCACATTTTATGCAGTTGCAAAGTGGTTGGCTGCAAAAGAAGAGCGCTGATGGGGAAGGATGTGTTAACACCTTCTCAGGTAAGTGCACTAGATCCTAGGCAGATCCTGCGCTTTATTGAAAGTGTGGGTCTTGCATAAATAGGAATAGGGGCAATCACAAAAGATCTTTTAGGTCGCGGTGAGGAGGGGCTGAAGAAGCCTGAACGCCCTGGTAGTAAAGTAAAGTAAAGTAAATAAGGAGTAATTATACAAAAATGTAAAAAAATGAGGTGGTTTACCTCCTCACAGAGTGGAAAAGAATGCTTATCAGTATTCCAGGCGTTCTGAAAAGCATCTACTTTCCATCCTGCAAATGATAACTTTACTTTGTTCACCACAAGGGTTGGCTGTATAATGGAGTAACATTGATTACTCTGAGATAAGATAACTATGATTAGTGTCTTTTACACCTGTACGTCTTCTGTTGTTAAATACTCCTTTGGCAAAATTGTAACATCTGTACCATTTAGTAGATATATTGGAGCATATCCAGTTACAGTATGCACAGTTTCATTATAATTTTTTACACAATTTTGTGCTATGGTGGTCCATGCTGCTGCTTTGCTGTCTCTTTCATTAATCTTACACCTGATTTTATTGACCAACGTTTGATTTAATCTTTCATTTAAACCGTTTGAGAATGGTGAATTCACTGCAGTGAAAATTAGTGGAATATTTTTATTATCCAAAAATGTTTTGAATTCTCTAGAATTGAGGCCTGGGTACTGGTCTGAGAGGATTATTCCAATGTTGTCAACTTCTGCGGTATTTTCCACTAGTTTGATAAAGTCCTTTGCATTTTGAGTCCTTGATGTCAAAATATATAGTTGGCTGACCATGTGATAAGAAACAGGAACTACTTTTTTGTAGCCTAAAAACTAGCAGATCGAGTGCAAATAATTTAACACTCCACCTGGCTGTTATTAGCATACTTTGGGATATGTGATACAGAATGAATCAAGATATTCATTACTTCCAAGCCATTCTGTGGAGGACAATATATGGGAAAAGAGAACCTGGTAGAAGAAGGGTATTGTGAAATCTGAGAACTTGGTTGTGAGAAACAAGTGAAAATTTCTGAGATGGTTGTAAACGTTCGGAACGGATAGGCACCTGAAGAAGAAGAAGACCTTGTCATCTGTAAATTTAGTAGTGTATGTCTAGTAGTATCTGGTGGTTCGAGGTGAGAGATAGGATTTTTAAATAGGAAGAAAATTGGTCAGGAAATGTGAAGAATACAGATATCCGGGAGGTTTTGGTAATACAAGAGGGAAATTCAAGGAAAGACATCTTCAACAGGGTTTCATAGGCCAGACAGGTTACACAAGTACTGAAAACAAATTGCCAGATTAAATGATAAAAAATTACTAATGGCAGCTTATCATGGCCTCATTCTGTTTCATATCCGTTATGGTATCTTAGTATGGAATAATTCTGTTGTTAAGGTCAACAGCCAAAAGGCTGGTTTGAACCTCTAGAGGCTTTACTAAGTAAAACAAGGAGTGAGGTGGTTTACCATTGCCTTCCTCAATAATAGAATAATCATCAATAGAATAATTCTAGCATGGGTAATATGAATAGGGTTTTTAAAATTCAAAAGAAAGCTATTAGGTGTATGGTGGGAGCTAACCAGCTAACCTCATCCACACCACTATTTAACGAGCTTAAATTGCTTACAGTTCCCTCTCTCTACATTTTTGAAGTGATTATGTATGTTAGGCAAAATAATTTTATGCAGAATTTAATGTTCACAATCATAACACGAGAAACAGGAATGATTATTATGTGGTTAACCACTCCACAAAATTGTTTGAACAAAAACCTTCTTATGCAGGGAGAAAATTCATGAATAAATTACCCCAATTTTTAAAATGTTGTGAGGATTTGAATTCCTTTAGAAAAAATCTGAAAAATTACTTGATCGGTGAAACTTTTTATAGCGTACAAGAATTTCTTTCTTGATAGTAGTGATACATTGTGTGATTCTTATATGTATTTCAGGTGTTATATCTGACATGTCCTATACTCCTCCTGGAGTCTCCAGGGCAAAAAAAATTCTTTACACCGGTCAATGAATATCAGAAATGGTATAAAAGTTCAGATTTATCAGACATTGATTGAGATCATAATATGCTTTACATATTGCTGTACAGCATATGCTCTCAATCAATGTCTGATACGCTTTGGAGATATGGAAGATGTCAAAGAGGAATAGGCAGAAGATAAATGCAGCTATGATGGACTTCTTACATCAAAGTTGTCAAATCCCTAAGATAGAGCCATCAGGTGAAGAGCCTCTTCACCTGTGCACTGGATAGTACAGAGAGATTCATTTCTCTCACAAAATAAGTATAATTTCTCTTATATAATTGGTTTTTGTTTACAATAAAAGAAGGTGTAAAAACATATTAGGTGAAGGTGTAAAACATAGGTAAAAAGCATCAGAAAAACGGTATTTTGTACTATTATCTAATAACCAAGTTTATAAATATATTGACCCAATTACAGATGTGATGAGAAAAAAGATAGTTTCATACTATGGTCATTTACTAAGAACGACGAAAACACGAATTTTAAGACAAATAATTGGTAAGCAAAGCTCACTAGCAACCCTACCAAGTTGGATAAAAGAAAATTTCTTTTAAATTTTCTTATATTTTATATTATATTTAAAATTTCTTCTTATATTTAATATAAGAAGGTATGCAGGAATTAGATATAACAGACGAAAATCTCAGAAATAAAACAGGAAAAATCAAAATGCTTAACGATAAAAACATACAAGATTTAAATTAAAAGTGGAAACAATAGGAAAGAGCGTTTATTCAGATGAGAAAAGAAAAGCAAGATCTGAAAAAATGAATCTATACTGGACAAAGAGAAAAACAGCTCAGAAAAGAACTCCAAAGATTGATTTTAAGTGGTTCCATGTTGCCATAAAAGTTTAAAAAAAATGAAGTATTGAGTAAAAAAGTACTATATAAAATCTGTACCTGAGAGGTAAAGGAAGTTAACTCCATTTTTGTAATTTTCCAGAAGGACCAAAAACATGAAGTTTTGTATTTTGTAAAAAATTTCTGGTGGGAGATTTTAAAAAAATTTGTACCAAATAAAGTAGCTTCTGATAAAGAGATCTAATTGACTAAACAACTTTCTAAACAAATTTATGGTAAATAAAGGTGTATTTTTTCTTAAATAAATTTGTAGAAAATTTATTCTGAAAAGATTCATGTTAATTACTCAGGAAAAAAATGAATAGTAGATATTAAAATTTCGCTTTATTTAAAATCAAAAGACGCACATAAAACGCACATTCTTAACTGCATAAAAATTAGGTTGGTAGTAACAGCTGATAATGATCAACTGTTTGCGAAATTTCAATATCTATTATTCATTTTTTTTCTCAGTAATTCACACGAATCTTTTCAGAATAAATTTTCTACAAATTTATTTAAGAAAAAATACACCTTTAATTACCATTTATGGAAGTAATCTTACGTTAAACACAAAAATGTGTTATTTCTTTGCACCAATTCTTGTGTTTTATGTAAGATATCTCTGAAAGTATTGCATACACCAATTTACACCTCTGGAACCAATTTTATTGAGTTTTTCAGATTAAAAAACATAAGAAACAATCGTATTTGTATCTTTGTAACTACTATTAACATTTTTATACGGCCTTACTTCACCGAGGGTACAGAGTTCTAGGTGAAATTTTTCGCTAGCCGTAACTCGCTAACTAAGCGTTTTCAGGCATATGTTTATATGAACTTTTTTTCTTATTTTTAGCTATAGAATGAGATCCCAAGAGATTGCCGTATAGTTTTGAATCACCCTGTATATTTTTTGAAGTATTCCAGAAAGGGCAAAAAAAAATTATAAAAATAATTTTAACTGTAGCAATGTACCTAGTTTTAATAGTGTTTTTGGCTTTAATACGGCAGTGTGTAAAATCTTGCAGATAGTAAATAAAGATGATTCCGTTTCTGACAGATAATTGAAATGCAAATAAAAGGAATCCGTTGAGTTACCTTCAGTTCGGTCTCTTTGTATGACAGCTGAGAGTTTTTCCATTCCAACTGATTTTGAAGAATTTTCATCTCTTTTACTAATTTACACACTTTACTCCGCTGTTCTCTTTCACGACCAGATGTTTGATGCCACCTCTGCTCCTTGTGCAAAAGAAACGTCTGCAGCTTTTGAAGACTACATTCTAGTCTATCATTGGGAAGAGATCTAACAAAACAAGCCAACACAATAAACAGATTAGCTGGTACTAAATTTTTTACACAAGTTTTTTGATGATGATTAATAATAATAATAATAATAATAATAATAATAATAATAATAATATTTTTTTTTTTTTTTTTTTTTTATATGATGGCCTCCACTCACCCCTTACAGCCATCCCAACCTCCATGAAGTAACTAACAGGGAAGCGGGGACGACCTACATGAGTAGAGCAAGTGCAGCAACAGATAGAAATCCTTGAACGCTGCACTTACCTATCGGGAAGTAAAAACATGGAACGTCAAAAGAAAACACTAACTCATATATTTAAACTCACAAGTAAAAAAGCGCAGGGATTGGCAATGATACCACACCTAAGAGTGTAAAGACAACAATGATGAGAAGAAAAGAAACACTAACTAAAGACAAACAACCGAGCTAACAGCCAAGTAAAAAAACCAATTATCAAAGGAGGAGTCCAATATGACTTTATAACGCTGGTAGGCTACTCAGTTCACCTACCAACTTGTCATATGGCTGTCCCAACTGAATCAATCCATCCAACATAACACAGTTTCCCTCTTAAACGTTGATATATTCTTGTTGAATATATCAACTCCGCAACCGTCAACAAAATTCATAATGTTTACGCATCTTGCCAGGGGAGATATCCACGTCTTTACCTTGTAATCCAAAAGCCTGTGCCCTCTGGAGTTCGCATATGGCACCCTGTACGCTACATGCGCAATAATAATAATAATAATAATAATGTTGATATACCATGTTCCAAAGGCCTCAACAACCTCTGAAAATTCACACCTGGGAAGTTGCATCAGAGGGTAAGCCGAAGAGACCTAGGGCAAAATGGACGGATGAACGTCGTGTTAGACACCGCGAATTTATGAAGGAGTACTGGAGAAACAAGAGGAATGGCGGCAACAGTTCATAATTGACTTTATGTGATCCTGAATGGGTCTAAACAATCTAAATAAATGAATAAATAATAATGGTGATTAGGTGATCACCCTGTAGGCTGGTGTGAATCTCTAGAGCAGTCTAAGGTTCTTCAACCTTATCTTAATTTTCGCAGCCGGCGCAAGCGAACTGCTTATTTAGCGCTAACAACTTTGATCGAATTTCACATTTATCTTTATTCTTTTAATTATTGATCAAAACATGTTTCCAATGCTTTAGTATAACATTGTTTCACTTTAAACGACATTTAGTCTTCATTTCAGTATTAAAAACAAACTGCAAACATTTATTTTCAATAATTTTAATGCCGCGGGACCCGATTTAGTATTTTTTTTATATCGGATCTCGGTAAATGTCCTCCTCCTCCGATTGACGTTAGGCGGCAGCACCGTATACATGTTACATGTTACGGTTCGGCTGCCCTGTCTTATATGCTATAATTTTGCTGTGAGTTGGCATGCTCGGCTAGCTCAGTCGGTAGAGCATTAGACTCTTTATCTCAGGGTTGTGGGTTCGAGCCCCACGTTGGGCGGTTAATTTTTTTCTTCATAAAATCAATTTTATACAAACAATTTATTTACAAAAAATGTAAAACTATAATAAATTATTATTATTTTTATTAATATTATTATTATAAATAATAAATTATTTTTTAACGTCATACTTATCATCTCGCGTATTGTTATGTTAGAACAAAATTATCCTCACAAAATTACAATAAAATTGTAAACTGACCGGTAAGAGTTTTGCAGAAACGGTCGCATCAATAGTCAATTTATTTTTAGAAATTATATAATATATTCAACAAAACGTTATGATATCCTCTCAAAATTACAATAAAATTGTAAACTGACCGGTAAGAGTTTTGCAGAAACTGCGTTGTACTAACAATTCAAAGGTGTAACAAAAGGTTAAGGATATCTGGAGTAGGTAAGAGTTTGAAAATATGGCACAAACATCACAAAAACGTATAAATTAAAAATCTATATATAAACTTTATGTGATCCTGAATGGGTCTAAACAATCTAAATAAATAAATAAATAATAATGTTGATTAGGCTAGTTTGAATCTCTAGAGCAGTCTAAGGTTCTTCAACCTTATCTTAATAAAGGGCCAAATTTTTATTACGGGAGGGCTTGAGGGCTGCATTGATCTACGTATGTAAAGTCCAGCCTTTCTTAGTTTGCTCCTAATGTAAACAAATAATGACGTCACTTAGCATGCGCATTATATAAAAATCTGGTGTGAAACACTCACACAACTTTCTCTTGCCAGTGCAAATAATTAACAATATAACCTAACATTAGTAATAAAACATAAGAAATAAACAAAAAACTAACCTCAACAAACATAACCTTATTTTAATCATGAGTGAAAGACGCAAAATGAAAATCAACCTCAGTTTATCTTAGAAATACGGAAAATCACTCTTTCTCTCTAAACTAGGCTCTGTAGAGAAAAATGCTTTAAATAAAAGTTGTAGATCTTTTAATTTTCTATAAATTTAATTATATACACTTTTGGGTAAAATGCATACTAAGGCCGAAATGTTAAAAAATCGATTTTTCTCACGTTTTCGTGAGAAAAAAAACAGAAAATCGCAAATTACCGCTAAACTAAGCGTTATACAAAAAAATGTTTGAAATAAAAGTTGTAGGTTTTTAAATTCTCTACAACTTTTATTATATAAGTTTTTGCGCTAAAATTTATATTAAAGCCGTAATCTTAAAAAAACAACGTTTTTACGTGAAAACAGCCTCACCGAGAATTTCAGCAAACATGGCGCCTACCCTATCTTGTAGAGAATAAAAAATTGAGTAAAATAGGCGATTTAAAAAAAAATCGTAGGACCAGTTTTTGAGAAAACCGCAAAAAACTGAAAAATTATACGAATAAACTACTATTTCCGGTTGACCGATTTTGATGAAAATGTTCGTGTCGCGTCCGGTAGTGGTATGTAACTTAAGTTTCAAGTTTCAAGTTCGTACGATGTTCCGTTCTTGAGATATTCTGTTCACACACACACACACACACACACAGACACACACACACACACACACACAGACACACAGACACACACACAGACCAATCGCTAAAAACATGTTTTTTGGGTTCAGGGGGTCTGAAAACGTATAGATCCGGTGAAAACTCGATTTCGAAAAATCGACATGAAAACAATACTTTCCTTCCTATATATTCATATAGGCAAGAGAAAGTAAAAATGAGTACACGCTGATTAAAAAGTAACAACAAAATACTTTTAAAAGTATTTAAATAGAAAATACTTTTAAAAGTATTTTTATAAATGAAATTGTTAGGCCTACGTCATATCATGACTGATGTTTTAAGTAATTTAAGTTCTTATAATTTAAAACATAGTTAACTTAATAGGAATACGAGATCCATAAAGTCGTGGACTTTAGCGTGCACCCTGTATTAACTGGATTTGGTTTGTTGACAGTAGAGCAAACTAAGAACGGCTGAACTATATGTATATTTGTGTATGAATATATATAGTATAAACATATATGAACATTTTGTGTCAGGTTAAAAGAAAAAACATTATTTTTTTTTAAAGCTTATATTGGTTGAAAATGACAGTAAATATCAATATTGAAACATTTTAAACTTATACTTAAACTTAAAAATGTTGAGATTCGCCGATGATATAGTAGTATTAGCCGAGGCAAAGAATGAACTAGAGGATGCCTTAAATGGAATGGATGAGATCTTGAGGAAGGATTACTTCATGAAAATTAATAAGAACAAAACAAAAGTGTTGTGCAGCAGCAAGAGTGGTTTAGAAGAGATGGGAAATTTAAAAGTAGGCAACGAAAACATACAGGAAGTTGGGGAATTCTGCTATCTAGGGAGTAAAATAACAAAGGATGGTAGAAGCACGAGTGATATCAAGAGTAGAATTGCTCAAGCTAGAAAAGCCTTTGAAATGAAAAACAGCTTACTGACTACAAACATTGATTTACAGATTAGGAAAAATTTCTTAAAACATTATGTTTGGAGTGTAGCATTATACGGAAGTGAAACGTGGGTGATAGGGGCTGTAGAACGGAAGAGGATAGAAGCTTTTGAAATGTGGTGTTATAGGAAAATGCTAAAGATTAGGTGGGTGGACAAAATAAGTAATTTAGAGGTTCTTAGGCGAGTGGATGAAAAAAGAAGTATATGGAAGCATCTTACCAAAAGAAGGGATAGGCTAGTGGGGCATATCCTAAGACATCCAGGTATTGGGCTATCAATAATGGAGGGTAACATTGAGGGAGTAAATTGTAGAGGGAGGCAAAGATTAGAATATATAAAGCAAATTACAAAAGATGTAGGGTGTTACAGGTATGTAGATATGAAACGACTTGCGCAAGATAGAACAGGTTGGAGAACTGCATCAAACCAGTCGAGAGACTGATGACAAAAAAAACTTAAACATGTTACAAAACTCAAAACCAAACTAAAAACATCAAAATGGTGATTTTTAAGTTCAATGGGAAACTTGACATTCTTTCTCTTTCACTAGTTTAAAAATCAACAAAATGATGCAATGTTCTAAGTCTTTGTTCAAAAACTGAAATCGTTCTGCGGGCCGTGGGTTGAAGATCACTGCTCTAGATGCTTTTCTTAGTAAAATGAGGAGTCAGGTGGTTTACTGTTAGGGGACGTTGGGGGCACGCCCCAGACCACACAGAGCGTGCCCATAAAACTGCAGTTTAAGGTACCTTATCCTAGCCTGCTTTTGAGGTAACGGGCGCTGGGTGTAGCACCTGCGTCTGCTATTCGTAGTACATCCATCTGTGGTAGAGCCATGTGCAAAGCATTTTAGCGGCGTAACGAGCTCGACGGCGACTCGTCCAACGTTTACACGAGTACTGAGGGGAGTGGGGCGCCCTGCGGATGTGACCGTACCCACTCATTTGGGTTGGCCTCTCAGGGGCTGTGGCTTCCTCCTGGGTAGCTCTCCGGATTTTTTTTTTTTTTTTTTTTTTTTTTTTTTTTTTTTTTTTTTTGGTTTAACGTCCGACTGTTCTGCAATTACTGCTAATGCAGACGGTCGTCGTCGTCTTCATGGATTAGGCTATTCAAGCCTGTTCCGGCGTCCATCTTTTCCTCGGCCTACCAATATTTCTCTTACCGATTGGTTTATAGAGCAGCGCAGATCGAGGGAGGCGGTCTTGTGACATTCTTACAACATGATCTGACCAATTTTTCCTGTAGGATCTCAATATGCTCAAGAGTGGCTGGGCATCACACTCTCTCCTTATCTCCTCATTTCGGATTCTATCCTCTCTTGTACAACCTTTAACCGCCATTGCCGGTCGCAAGCCCGGGGCCTCATCATGCAAACGATGAAGGAGGAGCGGGAGGAGTAACACCTCGTTAAAAAACCAGGGTCCATCTGGCTCCGGATGGTAGCACCCTGTGAGGGCCACTGCCTAGGGTTACTAGGTGAAAAATGGTCAACGACTCTGACGGCGGAAGAGGGAAACTTTTCCCAACGGCAGATGAGGCGGAGGAACCTGGGGGAGTCAACCCTGAGAACAAATCCTGCGGGTTTGGAAGCAGCGAAATGGCGGCCCCATCACCAAACTTGCTCAGCGCAGCGTTCGTACCGCGGCCTGGGGACTTTTCTAATACTGGCAAGCGTCAAATGCAGACGGTGAAGGATGAAATGATTTTCGTAACGTATGAAAATATGCCGTGCCTGAGTGGGATTCGAACCCAGGACCGCATGATGAGAGGCGAGCACGTTACCAACTGCGCCAATGCGGCCGGCATTGGCGGTAGCTCTCCGGAGCCACTATGCTGCTTAAATTCCTTCGGAGTGGGCGTGGCTGGTCGAGGGGTGTCCGGCAACGGATAGGCAAATACGCATGTTAGGGGACATTAACGTGTCGTCTTCTAAGGATGACACTTTAAAGGGAGACTGTATGATGGTTTTGACTGGAAATTTTGATTTTCAATTTTCAATGTTTTTCAATAGTTTAAGACCTAGATCTACCACAAAAACATTAATTTACGACAAAAAAATTATCATTTTAATGAAAAAAATTTAAGTTTTTATCAGGTTTACCCTAAAAAATTGTTAACATGTCGCCAAGGACAAATATTTTTCATATTTTTTTTATATTGCTCGTTTTAGTGCAAAAAGAATTTAGGATTTTTTAAAAAATATCTGCTTCACTATTTTTTTTAATATTCTCCGTTGTTGGTGCAACTTTCTAACCAACTGTTGATGGGAAATTAAACATGTTTGTGTAAATTTTGTTTTTCATTTGTGCCTTTTCCCGTAAATTTAAATTTTAACACTTTTTTTTATTGAGTGATGATGCCTACATAAGCCTTGGGCTTGTGCGTAGGTAATGATATGTGGTGATTTACAGATGAAAAAAATGCCAGACATGACGGGGAATCGAACCCGGGACCCCAGCATAGTAGCCAGTTGCGCTGACCACTACACCACGGGCTGGCCAAAAAAACTTAGATACGTTTTTTTAGAAACCATTTAACCTACCAGGATAAAAATTTTTACCAGTTAATTATCATGTACATGCCCATTCACGACAGTGTTTTTACTTCCTCAGCTGCTCAAAAAATTATTAATATCCAAAAACCGTAAAAAAAATTGTAAAAATTTTATGTTATTCGTTATTCTTTTAAAAACTTTATGGTCCAACAGATTAAATTGAAAAAAATGTCAGTAGGTAAAACCACCCTACATCTATAAGTGTGTAGAGTTTCATTTTCGTATCTTTCACCAATCCTATGAACAATGTACTTAAAAAAAATAGCAAATTTAACATTTACGAGATACAAAGTACAGTCTCCCCTTAAAGTCCCTTTTAGACGAGGACGCCTGTTGACGCGACCACGTTGGCAGCGCCCTTAGACCACAGCAATTATACAGTTGAGCCGTTGTTAGTTTGCTCCTACTGTCAACAAACAAAAGCCACCTACTACAGGATACACGCTAGAGTCTGCTACTTTACGGATGTCGTATTTCTATTAAGTTAACTATGTTTTAAATTATAAGTACTTAAAGTACTTAAAATATCAATCATGATATGATGTAGGCCTAACAATTTCATTTAGAAAAATACTTTTAAAAGTATTTTGTGTTTAACTTTTGAAAGTATTTTGTTGTTACTTTTTAATCAGCGTGTACACATTTTTATATAATGCGCATGCTCAGTGACGTCATTATTTGTTGACAGTGGGAGCAAACTAAGAAAGGCTGGACTTTAACTATAATCTATTTGAAATCAACGTGCGGGTGAAGGTCATGCCACTTCCTCACCTCGCCTACCCCACCAGTCGTCTGAATGATGCAGCGCGGAGTATGTGTGTGCACTTGTGCCTACGCCTTCATCAGGTTTACATTATTTCACTTCGTGAAGTACCGTACGCTTAAAACATCTGACGAGACCAACACATAAATGTGGTATTTAAATCAACTTAAAATTAAACTCATTCGAGAAGTTTAATTACAAACAAAAGGAAAACTGCAATGGAAAAAATCTAAATCCAGTTTTTCTTTTGTTTGTAATTAAAAAACTTCTCAAATGAGTTTAATTTTCATAGACGTTATTTATATCATTTTTTTAGAATAAAATTCTCTACAATTTTCATTAAAATGTTTCGTGTTTTTATTCGCAATTTAACAGAGTTATTTTACGCTAAACTTAAAAAGTATATTTTCTAAGCCTTTTCTTTAATGTATTTACGTAGTTTTCTTAAAAACTAAAAGCGATACAGTTCTGGGACTCATTTTTTTAAGTTTCCCAGGTTAAATAAAAACCATAAGAAACCACTAAACATTTTCCTAAATTTACCTTTTCAAAATTTCAGTATTGCTTTATTTTACTCTTTGCCCAGGAATCAAGGCAAAATCTTTCGCCAGGCATAACTCGCCAACGAAGCATTTCCGGACGTATATTTAGACAAACATTTTGTTACATGTAATAACAATAGTATATACGTGGTGTAATTTGTATTATATTATTGTTATAATTGTTACAAAGGTAAGACATTACAAAACGGTAATACAACCTGCAGTGACTTACTGTGGAGAGACCCTAACAAAACTGTCACAAAAAACTAAAACCCACAGAATCCTGACGTTAGAACGAAGAATCCTTAGAACCTGTATTGGTAAGAGAATATACAAAGATAATAGTTGGAGACTGCTACCAAATAATGAAGTCTATAAAATTTCGGAGCCAATACTAGACACAATTAGGAAAAAACGAATCTCGTTTTTGGGCCATATCCTTAGAACACCGGAGAACAGAGTACTTAGAAGACTTATTGAAAGTGTCTGGGATTTTAAAATCGGTTTGAACTGGACGAAGGAGGTCAAGGAGGACTTGGAAAGGTTTGGGTTGACGCTGGAGGATATGAGGTTCAAGTCTGAGAGTTATAGAAAGTTGAAGGATCTGGCTTTGGAACCGGAAACCAAGACTAGAAGAGTGCAGAGGGTGATGGAAGAACTCCGGGCTCAGAGATCACAAAGAATGAGGGAATACTGGGTAAAGATCAAGGCTCAGAGATCGAAGTAGAGTCTTTCATGTTGTGGCTGGAGTGGTCCATTGTGGCCTCACAAGTAAAAAAAAAAAAAAAAAAAAAAAAATTGTTATTAATATTGTTTTATGGTTATTATAGATATTATATGTACGCACTATTACAACGTAATATGGAATAATAGAAAAGTCACTGAAATAGAAACACGGTCATTATACTATGCGTCAGCAATGACTCTGTGATATTTTATGACTTTATGAAGCTCACATGTATTGTTTTAAGTAAACAAACATGTTACAGCACCTTTGTCACCACACACAGGCCTATTTATTTGATTTTTTATACTCTTTCGACCAGTTCAGATTAAAGTTTTGTATCATACAGATGTGCAGTTTCTTTGGCGGGCTTGTGTAAGTTTAGTTAATTCAATTGTTTAAGCGTGAAAGTTGAGATGGCTGCAAACAGTCCTAATCTTCGCAGACAATCCAAACAAATAATTTATAGGGTATATAATTATTTAAAAGAACTTTTGTGAAATTAATTCTTTGCGAACGGCGCTCAAGATTACATAAAAGGTAATTGACAGTTTATTTCTCAGTCGTATACAAATTTGTAACAATCCAGTTTCTGTATGCATGCTTTAAAACATAAAAGATAAATAATCATCTTTTTCGTTTAGGTAAAAAGGTTGGCGATGTTTTTATTAAGGTGCAGTTTGTATAAAGAAATATTAGGATAGAACTGTTCCAACGATCAGAAAGTTAAGCACAAAAATTAGGAAAATATATTGTGTAGAATAAAAAGGTTTCACATATCATAGTAGGCCTAATGTCTTATGTGTATCAGAGTAACCATTAAATTTCTTGTCGTTAATAGACAAAACTTTAGTCTGTAAAGAGAAAAGAAGTAGTTCAATTCAGTAATGTAGAAGTAGTGTAAGGGGTATGAGGAGAAATCTTGCGGAAGGGAAGGGGAAGAAGCGCGTGACCTTCACCCGCACGAAGAAATCAAATGGACTCTAGTACATTGGCATTGGTACATAATGAAATGTTATTGAGAAGGCTAGTAGCGGGCCGATTCTGCTCCTCTCTGGGAGGCCATTAACTTATACAGACAGTACTAGAAACAGAAATAGAACTAATTTTTTTTCCAGCTCTGGAACTGATTTGAGGCATTCCTATAATTTAAAATACTTGTGTTGTTGTTTAGGTCATCAGCCGAAAGGCTGGTTTGAACCTGTAGAGTCAAGTAAAACGAGGAGTCAGGTGGTTTACCATTGCCTTCCTCACTGAATGGAAAAGTACACTTATCAGCATGCCGGGCCCTTTGAAAAGCACATATTTTCCTCTCTGCAAATGACACCTTCACTTCATTCACCACAGGGTCTGGCTGTATAATGAAATTCATTACTTTCAGAGGAGATAACTCTGATTAGTGTTTTTTACACCTCTACCTCTTCTGTTCTTAAATGATTCAGTCATTTAATTGGCTGACCATGTGACAAGAAACAGAACTATTTATTTTAGCCCTGCAACTAACAGATTGAGTGTAAATAATTTGACACTCTACCTATCTGTTATGGGCAGTTAAAATAAAAATACTTACAAAGAATATAAACTTACAAATACAACTTACTTATAAAATATAATAACTTACAAAATACTTACAATAAATATTAAAATACTTACAAAGAATATAAACTTACAAATACAACTTACTTATAAAATATAATAACTTACAAAATACTTACAATAAATATTAAAATACTTACAAAGAATATAAACTTACAAATACAACTTACTTATAAAATATAATAACTTACAAAATACTTACAATAAATATTAAAATACTTACAAAGAATATAAACTTACGAATACAACTTACTTATAAAATATAATAACTTACAAAATACTTACAAAGAATATTAAAATACTTACAAAGAATATAAACTCTGTGAAGCGAAAGAGTTTTCATCGAACATTTGTAATCCGTTTTCTAATTTCAAATTTACTTTATTGCTGTTGGGTTGCGTTTGGGTCGTCTTAGATTTTGTACCCTCAATTTTTTCTGATTTAGTACTAGTTTTTGAATCCGTTCCATTTATTTCTCCGCATGACAGATCCCTTAGTAGCTGTGTCTGTTTCGAAGTCGCTTCTTTCTTCAGCGCCTGCAAATAAACGTTCATTAGAAATGGTTATGTCCGGAAAATCCAATTGTAATCATAGATTCCTGACATTTTATTTGAAGCCTTGACTTGTTTAAAGACTTAGGAAGGTGCGGTACAATATTACCAGTACAATATTAAAGTAAGACCAAAAAAATCACTTTCGGATGCAATTTTTTATTATCAATCGTAAGGACTAATTTAAAAATAATTCTGAAATTATTTTGGTATGACTATTTTAAGTTATTACAGAAATAGTTCCGGAAAAATAAAGGGTTGAAACTCTATGGAAATGTTACTTAAGTTAATTTACAAAATTATCTCAACCAATTGTAAAATGTACTCTTCTAAGGGGATGAAAATGGTGTTCAACTCTTAAATCAATCTAAGTTCAAGAAGAGTTGGCTGAATTTCAGTGATGTTATTTATAGTGCAACTAAATAATTCTCTTAAAATTTTTCAAAATGTACCCCTAAAACGTTGAAAAGTATATCCAACCCTTAAACTAGCATTTTTTATTTACAAAGTTCCGGGCGAGTTATTTGGCTGAAACTCGGTGATGTTGCTTATAGTGATGCTAAAAAATTTCCCCTCAGCAATTGCAAAAATGTACCAATAAGGGGCTGAAACGAGCTAGATGGCTGAAACTCGGTGGATGTATAAAAAAATTGCCCCTCAGCAATTGAAAAAATGTACCAATAAGGTGCTGAAACGAGCTAGATGGCTAAAACTCGGTGGAGGTATAAAAAATTACCCCTCAGCAGTTACAAAAATGTACCAATAAGGGGCTGAAACGAGCTAGATGGCTGAAACTCGGT
This sequence comes from Catonia carolina, assembly GCA_035578175.1. Classification (NCBI taxonomy): domain Eukaryota; kingdom Metazoa; phylum Arthropoda; class Insecta; order Hemiptera; family Achilidae; genus Catonia; species Catonia carolina. The sequence continues at coordinate 4,523,811 of JAQMRL010000002.1, forward strand.
GGATGTATAAAAAATTACCCCTCAGCAGTTACAAAAATGTACCAATAAGGGGCTGAAACGAGCTAGATGGCTGAAACTCGGTGGAGGTATAAAAAATTACCCCTCAGCAGTTACAAAAATGTACCAATAAGGGGCTGAAACGAGCTAGATGGCTGAAACTCGGTGGATGTATAAAAAATTACCCCTCAGCAGTTACAAAAATGTACCAATAAGGGGCTGAAACGAGCTAGATGGCTGAAACTCGGTGGATGTATAAAAAATTACCCCTCAGCAGTTACAAAAATGTACCAATAAGGGGCTGAAACGAGCTAGATGGCTGAAACTCGGTGGAGGTATAAAAAATTACCCCTCAGCAGTTACAAAAATGTACCAATAAGGGGCTGAAACGAGCTAGATGGCTAAAACTCGGTGGATGTATAAAAAAATTACCCCTCAGCAGTTACAAAAATGTACCAATAAGGGGCTGAAACGAGCTAGATGGCTGAAACTCGGTGGAGGTATAAAAAATTACCCCTCAGCAGTTACAAAAATGTACCAATAAGGGGCTGAAACGAGCTAGATGGCTGAAACTCGGTGGATGTATAAAAAATTACCCCTCAGCAGTTACAAAAATGTACCAATAAGGGGCTGAAACGAGCTAGATGGCTGAAACTCGGTGGAGGTATAAAAAATTACCCCTCAGCAGTTACAAAAATGTACCAATAAGGGGCTGAAACGAGCTAGATGGCTGAAACTCGGTGGATGTATAAAAAATTACCCCTCAGCAGTTACAAAAATGTACCAATAAGGGGCTGAAACGAGCTAGATGGCTGAAACTCGGTGGATGTATAAAAAATTACCCCTCAGCAGTTACAAAAATGTACCAATAAGGGGCTGAAACGAGCTAGATGGCTGAAACTCGGTGGAGGTATAAAAAATTACCCCTCAGCAGTTACAAAAATGTACCAATAAGGGGCTGAAACGAGCTAGATGGCTAAAACTCGGTGGATGTATAAAAAATTACCCCTCAGCAGTTACAAAAATGTACCAATAAGGGGCTGAAACGAGCTAGATGGCTGAAACTCGGTGGAGGTATAAAAAATTACCCCTCAGCAGTTACAAAAATGTACCAATAAGGTGCTGAAACGAGCTAGATGGCTAAAACTCGGTGGATGTATAAAAAATTACCCCTCAGCAGTTACAAAAATGTACCAATAAGGGGCTGAAACGAGATAGATGGCTGAAACTCGGTGGATGTATAAAAAATTACCCCTCAGCAGTTACAAAAATGTACCAATAAGGGGCTGAAACGAGCTAGATGGCTGAAACTCGGTGGATGTATAAAAAATTACCCCTCAGCAGTTACAAAAATGTACCAATATGGGGCTGAAACGAGCTAGATGGCTGAAACTCGGTGGAGGTATAAAAAATTACCCCTCAGCAGTTACAAAAATGTACCAATAAGGGGCTGAAACGAGCTAGATGGCTGAAACTCGGTGGATGTATAAAAAATTACCCCTCAGCAGTTACAAAAATGTACCAATAAGGGGCTGAAACGAGCTAGATGGCTGAAACTCGGTGGATGTATAAAAAATTACCCCTCAGCAGTTACAAAAATGTACCAATAAGGGGCTGAAACGAGCTAGATGGCTGAAACTCGGTGGATGTATAAAAAATTACCCCTCAGCAGTTACAAAAATGTACCAATAAGGGGCTGAAACGAGCTAGATGGCTGAAACTCGGTGGATGTATAAAAAATTACCCCTCAGCAGTTACAAAAATGTACCAATAAGGGGCTGAAACGAGCTAGATGGCTGAAACTCGGTGGATGTATAAAAAATTACCCCTCAGCAGTTACAAAAATGTACCAATAAGGGGCTGAAACGAGCTAGATGGCTGAAACTCGGTGGATGTATAAAAAATTACCCCTCAGCAGTTACAAAAATGTACCAATAAGGGGCTGAAACGAGCTAGATGGCTGAAACTCGGTGGAGGTATAAAAAATTACCCCTCAGCAGTTACAAAAATGTACCAATAAGGGGCTGAAACGAGCTAGTTGGCTGAAACTCGGTGGATGTATAAAAAATTACCCCTCAGCAATTATAAAAATGTACCAATAAGGGGCTGAAACGAGCTAGATGGCTGAAACTCGGTGGATGTATAAAAAATTACCCCTCAGCAGTTACAAAAATGTACCAATAAGGGGCTGAAACGAGCTAGTTGGCTGAAACTCGGTGGATGTATAAAAAATTACCCCTCAGCAGTTACAAAAATGTACCAATAAGGGGCTGAAACGAGCTAGATGGCTGAAACTCGGTGGATGTATAAAAAATTACCCCTCAGCAGTTACAAAAATGTACCAATAAGGGGCTGAAACGAGCTAGATGGCTGAAACTTGGTGGATGTATAAAAAATTACCCCTCAGCAGTTACAAAAATGTACCAATAAGGGGCTGAAACGAGCTAGATGGCTGAAACTCGGTGGATGTATAAAAAATTACCCCTCAGCAGTTACAAAAATGTACCAATAAGGGGCTGAAACGAGCTAGATGGCTGAAACTCGGTGGAGGTATAAAAAATTACCCCTCAGCAGTTACAAAAATGTACCAATAAGGGGCTGAAACGAGCTAGATGGCTGAAACTCGGTAGAGGTATAAAAAATTACCCCTCAGCAGTTACAAAAATGTACCAATAAGGGGCTGAAACGAGCTAGTTGGCTGAAACTCGGTGGATGTATAAAAAATTACCCCTCAGCAGTTACAAAAATGTACCAATAAGGGGCTGAAACGAGCTAGATGGCTGAAACTCGGTGGATGTATAAAAAATTACCCCTCAGCAGTTACAAAAATGTACCAATAAGGGGCTGAAACGAGCTAGATGGCTGAAACTCGGTGGAGGTATAAAAAATTACCCCTCAGCAGTTACAAAAATGTACCAATAAGGGGCTGAAACGAGCTAGATGGCTGAAACTCGGTGGAGGTATAAAAAATTACCCCTCAGCAGTTACAAAAATGTACCAATAAGGGGTTGAAACGAGATAAATGGCTGAAACTCGGAGGAGGTACAAAAAAATTACCCCTCAGCAATTATTAAAATGTACCAATAAGGGGCTGAAACGAACTAGTTGGCTGAAACTCGGTGGAGGTACAAAAAAATTACCCCTCAGCAACTACAAAAATGTACCAATAAGGGGCTGAAACGAGCTAGATGGCTGAAACTCGGTGGAGGTATAAAAAATTACCCCTCAGCAATTACAAAAATGTACCAATAAGGGGCTGAAACGAGATATATGGCTGAAACTCGGTGGAGGTACAAAAAAATTACCCCTTAGCAATTACAAAAATGTACCCGTAAAGGGTTGAAAACGGTGTTTAACCCTTAAATCAATATTTTTTTGAAGAAGCGCAAGGACTAACTGTTTGTATTTTAAAAATTAATGAAAATATTAGTGCGGTCTACCATCATAAAATACTTGACGAGAAAACACATTATGGAAATAAAGTGAATGCATTGTACCTCCTATCCAGGGTAATGATGCATGGGATCACCCCACATCCCCCATAATTTTTATGAGGGTGAAGTAGTAGTCCCTTACTAAACGATATTAAAATACCCCTGTAAATACCATTCTAAAGCTTTTTAAAGCTCAATTATGTAGAAAGAATTACAGTTTTGGGGCGGAACATTTTAGTTTTTTTAAGCTGGAACTGAGTTTAAAATATCAACATCCATAACAATACTTCAACGATTACAATTTTTACTTTCTCTTGCCTTTATGAATGTATAGGAGGGGAAAGTATTGTTTTCATATCGATTTTAAGAAATTGAGTTTCACCGGATATAAACGTTTTCAGATCTCCTGAACCCAACAAATATGTTTGTAGCAATGTGTGTGTGTGTGTGTGTGTGTGTGTGTGTGTGTGCGTGCGCGCGCGTGCGTGTGTGTGTGTCTGTGTGTGAACAGAATATCTCAAGAACGGAACATCGTACGAACTTGAAACTTGAAACTTAAGTTACATACCACTACCGGACCCGACACGAACATTTTCATCAAAATCGGTCAACTGGAAGTAGTTTGTTCTTGTATGTTTCACGTTTTTTCAATTTTCTCATAAACGGTCTCTACGATTTTTTTAAAAATCGCCTCATTTTCTATATTTGTTTTGCTCTACATGATAGTGTAGGCCCCATATCTGCTAAAATACTTGGGGAGGCTGTGATCTCGTAGAAAAAATCCGGAAATTACCACAAGCTGAACAACTATACAAGGCTTAACAGAAGAGACTGACCAAACGACAGAATACCGTGTATATCCCATGTGTATTCGTGTGTATATCCATGATATCGTGTATTCTGATGAAGAACGCCAGAAGGGATCAGAAAGATTGAAGGAATACTTGAGAAGAATCAAAGAAGGAAACATCAGGAAAAGTACTCAAACACAACCAAAAATTGAAATAAGATGTTTCTTCCTTAATGAACTTATGTAATTCTATGTGGCTTAATTTAAAAAAAAACAGTTTTAAAAAAGAAAACTGATCTTCAGTTTCCGAAAGACCCTCGAATATTAAGGCCATTGTTGTTGTTTAGGTCAACAGCCAAAAGGCTGGTTTGAACCTCTAGAGATTTTACTAAGTAAAAACGAGGAGTAAGGTGGTTTACCATGCCTTCCTCACTGAGTTGAAATAGTATGCTTATCAGCATGCCAGGCCCTACGAAAAGCACTCACTTTCCACCCTGCAAATGACACCTTCACTTCATTCACCACAGGGTCTGGCTGCATAGTGAAATTAATTACTCTCAGAGGAGATAACTCTGACTAGTGTCTTTTACACCTCTACCTCTTGTTCTTAATCAGTTCAGTCATATAAGTGGCTGACTATGTGATAAGAACAGAACTATTTTTTTTAGCCCTGGACAAAACAGATAGAATGCAATTAAAATAACACTCCACCTGCCCGTTTTGGGCATATTAAGGCCATTACAAAGACTATTTAAAACATTAGAAAGCACTTTAAGCAGATACGAGGGTAGGCTGATAATTAATGCACACATGCTTGTAGAACGCGAACAAAATGAACTTTATAAGCATGCCTGGCATTTGGAAGTACTATAAATCTCCTATACAGGGTGATTCATGAAGTTCTCCCCCCACTTCTACAGCACATTGTACTAGTAAAAATAATGAAAAAATGTTATATAAACATAGGTCCGAAAACGCTTCGTTAGCGAGTTACAGCTAGCGAAAGTTTCGCCTGGATTTCAGTTCACCAGGTGAAATGAGGTCTTCCTGGAATTGTGGTAAGGTAGGTTAAGGGGCGAATTCAATCATTTCTTATGGTTTTTGATCTGATAAATTGAATAAAACAGGTCCCAGAACTGTAAGTTAAATAGTTTTTGAGAAAACCAGTGTCAAATGCAAAAAATGGAGTGAAAATCACATTTTTTCATCTTTGGGCAAGAATAACTTTGTTATTTCACCAAGAAACAGTTAAAAATTTTCAATAAAAAATGTAGAAAATTTTATTCTGAACAAACCGGTGTAAATAAAGTACACAGAAAGCGAATAGTTTTTGAGAAAACCAGTGTCAAATGCAAAAAAATGGAGTGAAAAAAACACATTTTTTCATTTTAGTTTTTCCGGTTAATTTTACTTTGTACTCTTATGAATAAAAACTCATTTAATCAAACATCTATTCGCTTTCTGTGTACTTAATTTACACCGGTTTGTTCAGAATAAAATTTTCTACATGTTTTATTGAAAAATTTTAACTGTTTCTTGGTGAAATAACACAGTTATCCTTGCCCAAAGATGAAAAAATAAGTTTTTCACTCCATTTTTTGCATTTGACACTGGTTTTCTTAAAAACTAACTTACAGATCTGGGACCTGTTTTATTCAATTTATCAGATCAAAAACCATAAGAAATGATTGAATTTGCCCCTTAACCTACCTTACCACAATTCCAGGAAGACCTCATTTCACCTGGTGAACTGAAATCCAGGCGAAACTTTCGCTAGCTGTAACTCGCTAACGAAGCGTTTTCGGACCTATGTTTATATAACATTTTTTCATTATTTTTACTAGTACAATGTGCTGTAGAAGTGGGGGGAGAACTTCATGAATCACCCTGTATACGCTTGCGCAGTTTGAAAACTTTGCGTTCATCCAGTTTGTTTGGAGTAGTGGCAGTATGGTGTCGTGTTCTGGTGCTATGTCAACGCGAGTTTAACAACGTGCTGTTATCGAATTTTTAACTGCCGAGAAAGTGACTCCCACTGCATGGTTAAGCTTCTTCCATCCCCCGCAGCATCTACCATTATTTAAATATTTAAAAAATTGTACCAAATAACTGGTCAATCGCTGTTCCATAATATTAAAGAATTTGTATTAACTTTTTTATACTGAATACAAAGGTTTTTTGACATTGTCGAATTAATGAGTAGTTACGGAGTTAACAAGGGTTCAGAATTTTACTAATATCTCAAAATTTAAATACGCTAAAAATTTGAAATTTTGTACGTTCAATAAAAATATACAAGTTTATATTCCGGCGAAATATTAAATAAATCGGTAGAGCGGTGTTTGAGTTATAAGCCTCTAAATGCATCCAATGTGTTGCAGCAACTAAAAAACCGGCTCTTGTTTTCGTCTCATCCTGATATCCGAATATTAATTAAGGCTAAAAATATGAAACTGACATATAACAACGCAGATTGAATTTAGCTAAATTTTGTTGTATAGAATGTTAACATTGATCAAGTGATTTTGAAGAAACAAGGCTCCAAATTCGGGTATCTGTAATAAAAAATCGACAGTAGTGAGATTCAGTTGTGACTGGGGATGAGTCATGGGTTCATCATTACGACCCCGAAGATAAAAGGCAGAACGCTGATTATCGTCATCCACATTCTCCCAATGTGAAAAAGTTCAGAACACAACAATCCAAAAAAAAGTTTTTTGGACCGTGTTTTGGGATGCTCGCCGAGTTTATGTGACTGATACTTGGAAAGAAGGGGCAACGGTAAATTTTACTCAGTACGTACAGATTCTAAAACATCTCCGACGTCGAGAATAGGATAGGAGCCTGGCGCCTATAATCTAGCAACATGACATGTTCGTTTTCGTTCACACACTCAGCGTGAAAGTAAAGAGGCTCTGAGAAACCTGCAGTTTGAACCAATTCTACAGTAGGCCTACCCTCCTCATTCCCCCGACCTCGCACCATGCAATTTTTATTAAACGCTTTTATTTAACTAACTCTTGGATCCATCAAATCTTGCAACTTAAAATTTTAATACTTCTACCGTATCAATATGAATCAAACTTTGCACACTTGTTTATCTTCGATGACAATACGCTGTGGAGGTGTTTGTAAAAAAAATTTTAAAATTTAAAAAAAAATAAAAAAAAAAAATTTAGAAAACGCTTTTATTTAACAATTACTTAAAAAAATTAACTAAAAAGAAAAAAATAAAAAAAATTTACAAAAAAATCACAGAAAAAAAATTACAAAAAAATCAAAAAAAAAAAATTAAAAAAAAAATTTTTAAGAAACGCTATTATTTAACAATTAATCAAAAAGAAATGAACTAAAAAGAAAAAAAGAAAAAAATTTACAAAACAAAAAAAATCACAGACATTACAGTTAAAAATAAAAACGTGGCGCATTAATATATATAATATTTATTGTAAAATATTCGTTGTAAAATATTATATATATTAATGCGCCACCGCTTTTATTTTTAACTGTAATGTCTGATTTTTTTTTGTAAATTTTTTTCTTTTTTTCTTTTTAGTTCATTTCTTTTTGATTAATTGTTAAATAATAGCGTTTCTTAAATTTTTTTTTAAATTTTTTTTTTGATTTTTTTGTAATTTTTTTTTCTTCTACTCAAAAAATACCTTAAGGGTAATCGTTACAGCTCGGACAATGAGGTGAAGGCAGCTCTTGCGTCCTAGGTTCGAGAAAAGTCGGAAGAATTTTTCAGTCACGGAAAGAAAAAACTTGTTTTTTGTTGGCTTTTGTTGACTTAGAGGTGACTACGAGGTAGGGCTATTAAATAACGAGACTGACATTGTAAAAAATTTTATTTTCATTTTATACATAATCACTTATTGTCACCTTCAATATACACTTCTTCTCTATCCCTACAACGCTCCGAATTTTCCATTGTTGGAAACAGTGCCGGAAGTTATCTTCTGTCAGTTTCTTCAGGACATGTGCCACTTTCTCTTTTACAGCTTCTACAGATTCAAATCTGGTCCCTTTTAATACAGATTTCACCTTAGGGAACAGATAGAAGATAATAAAATGTGATGAAACGTGGGTTTTACTTATGATCCGGAAATGAAGCGCCAATCCATGCACTGGAAGAGCCGAACTTCACAGAGAGCCAAAAAAGCTCGAATGAGCAAGTCAAAATTTAAAGCAATGATGATTGTTTTTTTTTATATCCATGGGATTTTGTACCTTCACTGGGTTCCTGAAGGTTAAACAATTAATCAATATTACTACCTTGAGGTACTTTCTAAACTACATCAAATAGTAAGGAAAAAATGCCCCGAAATGTGGAAGGACAAATCATGGGTTCTCCACCAAGACAATGCTCCAGCTCATTCCGCGTTATCCGTCAAGAGGTTTCTAGCCAAGTACAGCATCTCAGTGTTAGAACATCCACCTTATTCACCAGATCTTGCACCATGTGACTTCTACCTGATCCCTAAGGTGAAATCTGCATTAAAAGGGACAAGATTTGAGTCTGTGGAAGCTGTAAAAGAGAAAGCGGGACGTGTTCTGAAGGAGCTGACAGAAGATGACTTCCAGCACTGTTTCTTAACATGGAAAATTCGTATGGAGCGTTGTAGGGATAGAGAAGGAGTGTATAATGAAGGTGACAATAAGTAATTATGTATAAAATTAAAATTAAATTTTTTTACAACGTTAGTCTCGTTATTTAATAGCCACACCTCGTATGTTGAAAAATAAATGTATGTTTATGAAGGTTAGGAATTTTACTTTAAATTATTTTTTTAACCCACCGGGTTGGTCTAGAGGTAATGTTGTCACCACGAGTCAGCTGTTTAACAGCTGATTTTCGGAGACGAAGGTTCCTGGTTCAAATCCTAGTAAAGTTAATTACTTCTATACGGATAATAATACTAATACTAGACAGTAGTTACCGGTGTACTTTGATGGTTGGGATTCAATTAACCATACGTTCTCAGGAATGGTCGGCCTGGGTCTGTACAAGACTACACCTCATTTTTACGTCATACACATCATCCTCATCTCATTGGGTCATGGGGTTGCTTATTGTTCTAAATTGAACAGATTGCAACGTACACAATTTAGGAATAAAAAAAAATTGTATTTTACCCGATCTTGCTATTTGTTTTTGGTCGCGTTATACAAGCATGTGTGCGTTAGTTATCAGCTTTACCTCGTATAATATTTTTATGTACTTTTTCACAAGACACTTATTCATTTATTGCAAAAGAAAAAATAATTATAAAAGAAGTTATATTTATTTTGTGATAGGAATACATGTGGTTCTATTCAGAAAACAGGTGAAGGGGCTGAGAAATAAATGTGGATACTATTCAGAAAACAGGTGAAGGGCCTGAGAAATAAATGTGAATACTATTCAGAAATCAGGTGAAGGGGCTGAGAAATAATTGTGGATAGTATTCAGAAATCAGGTGAAGGGGCTGAGAAATAAATGTTGATACTATTCAGAAAACAGGTGAAGGGGCTGAGAAATAAATGTGGATACTATTCAGAAAACAGGTGAAGGGGCTGAGAAATAATTGTGGATACTATTCAGAAAACAGGTGAAGGGGCTGAGAAATAAATGTGGATACTATTCAGAAAACAGGTGAAGGGGCTGAGAAATAAATGTGGATACTATTCAGAAATCAGGTGAAGGGGCTGTGAAATAAATGTGGATACTATTCAGAAATCAGGTGAAGGGGCTGAGAAATAAATGTGGATACTATACAGAAATCATGTGAAGGGGCTGAGAAATAAATGTGGATACTATTCAGAAATCAGGTGAAGGGGCTGAGAAATAATTGTGGATAGTATTCAGAAATCAGGTGAAGGGGCTGAGAAATAAATGTGGATACTATTCAGAAAACAGGTGAAGGGGCTGAGAAATAAATGTGGATACTATTCAGAAAACAGGTGAAGGAGCTATTCTCGTAGGTACTTCACCTGAATAGCCGACTTTGGTTTATGTACTACGTATAAACTTAGTTTTTCACTTACATCTCTCTCATGTTTTAATTTTTTGTACTCTCTCCTCAACTCGTCGTATTGTTGGGCTTTATTTGCATATTGCACGACGTTCTCTTCTGCCTTATTCAACTGTTGTTCCATTTCTTGCATTCTGGAAAAAGTAAAACATGACTGTGTACGCATTGGACAAGTACGTATGACCGATTCAAAGAAAAAGTTTAACATATAGTTAGTTACTTGAGTCACAAGTTTTCCCTTGTTTGCAACGAGGGGTAAAGGGGGAAAAGCATCAGTGCGTATGCGCAACTACTTTAATTTCAGTACAACAAACACAACAACTTATACTATACCCAGAGCATATCTTATACAGTATATCGCGGAGCCTTTTGTCGGTTAACTGTACGAATATAACTAACTGTTTGTTACCGAAAACAGAAATATTAGTTTCTCGAAAACGTGGGCAAATTATTCACAGTGCTGAACGAAATGTAATATGCAGTGTAATGAAATGCTGTGAAATTGAAGCTAAACAAAATTGTCTTTCCCTGCCTTTTAACAAAAGCCGTGAGCGAGTGGCTAACTACTGTGATGTTTCTTTTTCCACAATTCGAAAAATAAAGAAAGAAATTAAAGACGTGAAGAACCTATTCTTCAACAGTTATGTTGATGCCTGGTAAAAAAGTAAACGATTCGGTAATCGTTTACTGACATAAACGTACGTTTATAAACGTTTATGACATAAACGTTTACTGATAAACGTAAAAAACGTTTATTGACAGCGATAGTAAACAAGGCGACAAGGTTCTTCCGGTTTTGAGCCACTTCCAGTTAAAACCGGAAGTTAAAATTCAATTTAAGCCCATCAAGTTTTTGTGTAGATTACGAATCCAAAAACCGTTTGTTCCTGTCTCTTGTAGTTTTTGACTTCCGGTTTTGAGCCATGTCCTGTCAAAACCGGAACTTTGAACGCAATTTAAGCCCCTTATCTTTCTGTGTAAATTATGAATCCGAAAACGTTTGTTCCTGTCCCTAGTAGTTTCTTACTTCCGGTTTTGAGCCACTTCTAGTCAAAACCGGAACTTAAAACCCAATTTAAGTCTATTAACTTATCTTTTTGTGTAAATTACGAATCCAAAAACCGTTTTTTGCTATTTCTTATAGTTTCTGAATTTGATTTCTTGACTTCCGGTTTTGAGCCTCTTCCAGTCAACCCGAAACTTCAAACCCAAGTTAAGCCCATTATCTTTTTGAGTAAATTACGAATCCGAAAACCCTTTTCTGTAGCTATCTTTTGTAGTTTCTGACATCTAGATGTGAAGGACAGACGGGAACGTCGGAAAATGTTAGTTTTAAAAATTTCCACCAATAAATAACAAAAATAATTATTGTAATTCATGATGATAATAAAAACGTACGTACAATCGAATGACCATTCTATTTTCGCACTCCAAACCCGATTTTTCCTGTTCAAGTTTGTTCACTTTTTGAGTCGATTGTTTTAACATTTTGGCTAAAATGATCATCAGTTCTTTCATTTCGTCCACTTTATCGATCAATTCGTCTACAGTTGAGTTGTCATCGGTCTTTAATACTTCCTGTAAAAAAAAAAAATATTTTCATTAGTCTATACTGTGACAATATCGAAGAAGAATATGGTTCGCGAAATTTCTAGTACTTCATTCATAAAATGGTAAAGAGTAAATAATAGAGTGAAAAAGTAACAATAGGGCTAGTTATAAAAGGTATTATAAAGGTAATAAGATAATTATAAAATAAATTTTAGTTGTTGTTGTTTAGGTCATCAGCCTGGTTGGCTGGTTTGAACCTGTAGGGGTTTTACTCAGTAAAACGAGTAGTGAGGTGGTTTACCATTGCCTTCCTCACTGAATGGAATAGTACGCTTATCAGCATGCCGGGCCCTCTGAAAAGCACATATTTTCCACTCTGCAAATGACACCTTCACTTCATTCAACCCAGGGTCCAACTGTATAATTTAATTCATTACTTTCAGAGAAGATAACTCTGATTAGTGTTTTTTACACCTCTACCTTTTCTGTTCTTAAACGATTCAGTCATTTAATTGGCTGACTATGTAATAAGAAACAGAACTATTTATTTTAGCCCTGCAACTAACAGATTAAGAGTAAATAATTTGACTTTCCGCCTGTCTGTTATGGGCAGAAATTATAATTATAAAGGATTAATTAGTGTCTGAAATATTTAAAACCAGAAGAGGTACACGTGTAAAAGACCCTATCTATGGTTCAGCCGTTCTTAGTTTGCTCCTACTGTCAATAAACAAAAGCCACCTACTACAGAGTGCACGCTAGAGTCTGCGACTTTACGGATGTCGTATTCCTATTAAGTTAACTATTTTTTTAATTATAAGTACTTAAAGTACTAAAAACATCAGTCATGATATGATGTAGGCCTAACAATTTCATTAAGAAAAATACTTTAAAAAGTATTTTGTATTTAAATACTTTTAAAAGTATTTTGTTGTTTTTTTTTAATCAGCGTGTACACATTTTGATATAATGCGCATGGTCAGTGACGTCATTATTTGTTTACATTAGGAGCAAACTATGAGAGGCTGGACTGTAGTGACAGTTATCCCTTCTTGAGAGTAATGAATTCCATCATTACACAGCCAAAACCCTGTGGTTTTTACTTTCTCTTGCCTATATGAATATATAGGAAGGAAAGTATTGTTTTCATGTCGATTTTTCGAAATCGAGTTTTCACCGGATCTATACGTTTTCAGATACGTTTTCTATACGTTTCGTGCGTGTGTGTGTGTGTGTGTGTGTGTGTGTGTGTGTGTGTGTGTGTGTGTGTGTGTGTGTGTACAAAATGTCAAGAACGAAACATCGTACGAACTTGAAACTTGAAACTTAAGTTACATACCACTACCGGACCCGACACGAACATTTTCATCAAAATCGGTCAACCGGAAGTAGTAGTTTATTCGTATAATTTTTCAGTTTTTTGCGATTTTCTCAAAAACTGGTCCTACGATTTTTTTAAAAATCGCCTCATTTACTCAATTTTTTATTCTCTAAAAGATAGGGTAGGCGCCATGTTTCCTGAAATTCTTGGTGAGGGTGTTTTTACGTAGAAAAAGTGTTTTTTTAAGATTACGGCTTTTAATATTATTTTTAGAGCAAAAATGTATATAATAAAAGTTGTAGAAAATTTAAAAACCTGCAACTTTTATTTCAAGCATTTTTTTGTATAACGCTTAGTTTAGCGGTAATTAGCGATTTTCTGTTTTTTCTCACGAAAACGTGTGAAAAATCGATTTTTTTAAGATTTCGGCCTTAGTATGCGCTTTACGACAAAAGTGTATATAATAAAATGTATAGAAAATTAAAATATCTACAACTTTTATTAGAAGAATGTTTCTCTACAGAGCTTAGTTTAGCGTGAAAGTGTGATTTTCCGTTTTTTTAAGCCAAACTGAGTACGATTTTCATTTTCCGTCATTCACTCATGATTAAAATAAGGTTATGTTTTTGAGGTTAGTGTTTTGTTTATTTCTAATATTTTATTAATAATGTTAGGTTTATTATTAATTATTTGCATTGGCAAGAGAAAGTTGTGTGAGTGTTTCACACCAGATTTTTTTCTTTTGGTTTTACGTCCGACTGTTCTGCAATTATTCCTAATGCAGACGGTGGAGGGTGAAATGATTTTTTTTGTAAAGTATGAAAATATGCCGTGCCTGAATGGGATTCGAACCCAAGACCGTTTGATGAAAGGCGAGCACGTTACCAACTACGCCAATGCGGCCAACAAAACCCTGTGGTGAATGAAGTGAAGGTGTCATTTGCAGGGTGTAGTGTAGATGCTTTTCAGAGGGTTTTGCATGCTAATAAGCATGCTTTTTCACTCAGTGAGGAAGGCATGGTAAACAGCTCACTCCTCATTTTACTTAGCGAAGCCTGTAGAGCTCCCGTGTTTTGGGAAAAGGATGTATGTGAAAAATCGTTTTTTTTTTATTTACGATTCTAAGGTAATTTTTTGCCCTTTTTTCAAAAATCCTATTGCCAAGTCTGTACAAGTTAATAGTTTTCAAGGTACAATGATGGGAAAAAGCTGTATGTACGCTTTTTTGAGAAATTTTAGAGGCAAAATGGTGTATGTGTTAATAAATTGGTAATTAAAGATTGGCACAAAGATGTATGAATTCTTTTCACCATTTTTCCTTTCTGAAAACACTGAAAATTCCATTGCTATAAAACGGGAATATGATATATGTGCGATTAATACTTTTTACTTTAGTAAACTGTTTTGTTAAAATAGTTTTAGTCAATGGTAAAAGGGGTTAAATGGCTTATGCTTCTTTTTGGTATGTTTTATAATCATTTGCATTTAGAGAAAGGCACACGGCAGAAGGATGTATGCGCAAATAATACCTTTTGCCTATGTTGAAAATTAACTATCCAAAAAAAAAAAAAACATAAAAAAGGTGTATACCATATTTTACAATATGTTTACTGCTGCTCGTGAACAGTCATTCCATAAGGCAAAAAGGTGTATGAACTTAATACACCGTTTCGCCACTCATACACAATGAGATTTTGTTTTGGTGTTAATTTCAGATTATGTCCAACCTTAGGCTGTATGAATATATAGCCTAAAGTAATCTATTCATGGTATTCTATTCTTCTATTCATGCTAAGGCAAAAAGGGGTAAATGGACTTTACAACTTTTTGCCAATATAGACTGCGTTTGATGCAATTAATGAAATGGCTGTAAACAGTGGGTACACCTTTCTGCCATAGTTTCACTTATTTTTTTGGATTTTTTCCCATTAAGGCAAAATGGTTTAACTGAGTTTTTAGGGTTTTAACAAAGTTTTTACAAATTTTTGACATGTAGTCATAAACAGAACATTAATAGGTTGACTCCCATGAGACCCTTATATGTCTCTCACCAAATCTGTAAAATTTACTTCTGAGAGACTGATCTGTCTCTCACATAATAGCGTTTTTAATAGAATCATGGGATGGATTGGATGCTCATTTGCATTAAATCATATACTGATCTGTAAGAAATGAGTTCAAAAAATATTTCCCCAGTCATGGTTCGTGATTTACTTGATCTGATCGAGTCAAAAATAAGTCTGTGAAACTTGACATCTTATTATTAGGCCTACTATAACATAATATTGACTATTATTATAGCTGTTTATTATTGCATTGCTAATCATTTTTTAATAATATTATATAGGGTGATTCAAAAAGAGCGCCGGTTTTGATATATCAAATTAAGAGATTTATTTTATTGAAAAACTGAAAATAAATACATCAACAAGTTCATCTTTCCTTCCGATTTTATGTATGAAAAATGATGTCATGCATGTGTCCTCCTCTACTGCGCTGGCACGCATCAACTCTGTCCATGAAATTGGATATTACTGCACGACAAGTTTCGACTTCCATTTGCCCGATAACCCGTCGAATTTCCTCCTTCAAGTCATTGATGTTTCGGGGTCTATTGGCATACACCAATGACTTCAGATGACCCCAAAGAGGAAAGTCACAAGGCGTCAAGTCACACGACCTTGGTAGCCATTGATGGTCGGAATTACGAGAAATGATGCGATCCTGGAACCGTTCACGGAGCAACAACATTGTTTCTCGTGCAGCGTGACAGGTGGCACCATCCTGCTGAAACCACAACTCGTCAATGTCCATTCCATCCAAATGACGCCACTAAAACTCCCTAATTTGCTGGGTTAACAGCCACACTGTCACGAACCAACGCAACGTTCTGCTCAGTTTGGCCAGAACGACGACGTCCAGAACTTTTAAGGTCGACTGTTGAACCCGTCTCAAAAAACTTTTTCATGAGCCTGCGAACTGTTGATTCATTCGGTGCTTCATTACGTCCTAGAGTACCGCGAAGTCGCCTGACAGTAGCCGCATAACTCTCTCCACTCTGGTAAAATGTTTTGACGATTAACACTCGTTGCGCAATAGTAAACTTCTCCATGGTTAGACACAGACTGCGAGAGTACTACACTGCGAACAAGAGAAACTACAACTGAATCGTCAATCGGAATGTTCTCCAAAATAGAAATGAGGTCAAACAATGTTGCCAACCGATAAACAAAAATTTACCAGCCGTTTAAAAACCGGCGCTCTTTTTGAATCACCCTATATAATGAAAAATCACTTTATCCTTTAATTTTTTATGGTTTTCATGTTAGAAATATTATTTTCTTTGTACAAGTTAACTCTTGTTAGTGCCTCTATGTAGACAAGTGGTACTCAAGTTTACCGCTCGCCGAACAACTGCTTGGTAGAGACGCATCATCGATATTTATGTAGTTTTATTGAAAAATAATCCAAAGTAAATTATTTATAAAATACATATAATATTTTATAGAAATACAAGTAAAATTTCAGTGAGACACACATCAGTCTTTCACACTAAATTTGATTTTTTTTTACTCTTGAGTACCTGCTCAGTCTCTCATCTAAAAAACAGCGCCAAAAAATTAAGCCTTACAACACCCTAGATTTTAAAGTAAATTAAATAAAAAAATCTGGTGTGAAACACTCACACAACTTTCTCTTGCCAATGCAAATAATTAATAATAAACCTAACATTATTAATAAAATATTAGAAATAAACAAAAACTAACCTCAAAAACATAACCTTATTTTAATCATGAGTGAATGACGCAAAATGAAAATCAACCTCAGTTTGGCTTAGAAATACGGAAAATCACGCTTTCACGCTAAACTAGGCTCTGTAGAGAAAAATGCTCTAAACAAAAGTTGTAGATCTTTTAATTTTCGATAAATTTAATTATATACACTTTTGTCGTAAAATGCATACTAAGGCCGAAATGTTAAAAAAATTGTTTTTTCTCACGTGTTCGTGAGAAAAAAACTGAAAATCGCAAATTACCGCTAAACTAAGCGTTATACAAAAAAATGTTTGAAATAAAAGTTGTAGGTTTTTAAATTTTCTACAACTTTTATTACATAACGTTTTGCGATAAAATGCATATTAAAGCCGCAATCTTAAAAAGAAAATGTTTTTACGTAAAAACAGCCTCACGCAGAATTTCAGCAAACATGGCGCCTACCCTATCTTGTAGAGAATAAAAAATTGAGTAAACCAGGTGATTTTAAAAAAAATCGTAGGACCAGTTTTTGAGAAAATCGCAAAAAAGTGAAAAATTATACGAATAAACTACTACTTCCGGTTGACCGATTTTGATGAAAATGTTCGTGTCGGGTCCGGTAGTGGTATGTAACTTAAGTTTCAAGTTTCAAGTTCGTACGATGTTCCGTTCTTGAGATATTCTGTTCACACACAGACACACACACACACACACAGACCAATCGCTAAAAACATGTTTTTTGGGTTCAGGGGGTCTGAAAACGTATAGATCCGGTGAAAACTCGATTTCTTAAAATCGACATGAAAACAATACTTTCCTTCCTATATATTCATATAGGCAAGAGAAAGTAAAAAGGAAAGGAACCATAAAATAGGTATAGGTTTTTAAGCAAAATTGCAAAAATTGCTAAGGGAGTCAATTAGAAAGTACTCAATTAGAAAGTCATTTACAACAAAACGGCCGCAATTTAAACTTTGAATGCAATATCTGAAAAGTTGTGTTTTAGGAATACACCTTTTTGCCTTTTTAGGGGTGAGAGGTTTGGCCAGTCTTTCAGCTGATCACCTAGAGTTCAGCCGTTGTTAGTTTGCTCCTACTGTCAACAAACAAAAGTCACCTACTACAGGGTGCACGCTAGAGTCTACGACTTTACGGATGTCGTATTCCTATTAAGTTAACTATTTTTTAAATTATTAGTACTTAAAGTACTAAAAAAATCAGTCATGATATGATGTAGGCCTAACAATTTCATTTAGAAAAATACTTTTAAAAGTATTTTGTATTTAAATACTTTTGAAAGTATTTTGTTGTAACTTTTTAATCAGCGTTTACACATTTTGATATAATGCGCATGCTCAGTGACGTCATTATTTGTTTACATTTGGAGCAAACTAAAGCTGGCCCTAAACGATCAGTCTGATTTATCAAAAGATTGAACAAACAGACTGAAGTGAGGTTCAATCATTTCTTCAGTCGTTTGATCAATACCTTTTAGGAGTGTTGTAGCTGTCTCGTTTCTTTTCCCAGTTTCGTCTACTACGTTTTTCTACTCGTTTATACGATTTTCTACGTTTTTCGTTCGCGGTGTTGTGCTGAAACAATGAATTCCAACCCGGATTTTTCCTTCCTTTTACTGAGTGTAGCTGATCAAAGTATAATTCAATCAGCATACTCGTGAATTTGCGATCTGATTGAGTTTCACCCTTTGCCAAAGAAGAAGAGTTGAGGGGCGTGGGCGACGAGGGAACCGACATCGTTGGTGCCGAGCGCGTGACTGAGGGAAAGATTGATCAAAACGCTACTAGACGCTCAATCGCCCTCTTCAGTCATTTGTCTAAATCAAAATTTCTATCAATCTCCTTCAGTCATTGACTCAATCGTCAAACACACTTCTAGACGCTCAATCATGACTGTCTCGGTCGATTGATCAAACATTTTTGATCAAAAGACTCATCGTCTAGGGCCACCTTAAGAGAGGCTGGACTGTAAACGCAATAAATTGAAAAGGTTAACTTACCTCCACTCGTTTAATAAACAATTTTCCTTCGTTTTCAATGTTTCCAAATTCCATTTTTGATGTTTACTTTTTGTGTTTTTCGGATTTAAACACAGATGATTTTTGAGTTCATATAATCAAAATTATCATATTTATTTTTCACTAGAAATTTACTAAAATTCACGTCTCATGATTACTTACGGTACTTAAAAGATTTCATTTTTGTTACGAAAGATTTTGATTTTTAGAACGTTCAGACCATTATGCTACAATTTTAACAGCGAATCGTTTTCAAATCGGCCATCACTGCATACTGATTTGTTTTTATTGTTGTTGAACATTAATTAATGTTTACATAAACCAATGCTCACTAGATTTATTTTCATTCATATTGCTCTGCTAGAAAAAATATTATTTTCATATCGATTTTCCCAAATCGAGTTTTCACCATAAAAATTAAATTTAAAAATCCCATTACACAAAAAAACCGATTAAAATATGTATTGGCCTTTTAGGTTTAATTTAAGGTATAATATTTTATGCTCATTTTAATTCACAAATACGATTGTATAAGGTTATGGCGATTCCTACCCTGTTGTATGGCTCAGAGGCTTTGGTATTGACGCAACGGAAAAAAACAAATGTGGGAATCGGCAGAAATGAGTTTTTTGCGAGCAGTAAAAGGATGCTTAAAGGTGGACCGCATAAGAAGTGAGGACATAAGAGAGGAACTACAGGTTGTTAGCGTACATGAGAGAATTATAAAGTACAAGAAAAGATGGAAGGAACATCTAAACAGAATGACGGATGGAAGAATACGAAGTAGATGTATGTGAAAATATAAACCACAAGGCAGAAGAGCTCTGGGTAGACCGAGGAAGAGATAGAGCTGAAGAAAGTGATGTCGCAACAGGCTAAGGCCTAAACCGTAAAGAGAAGAAGAAGAACAAGAAGAAGAAGAAGAAGAAGCAGAAGAAGGAGTTGAAGGAGAAGGAGAAGGAGAAGGAGGAGAAGGAGAAGGAGAAGGAGAAGAAGGAAGAAGAAGAAAATATTTTATTCAAGCGTCGTCGCGTTGGGGTACTTAGCGTCAGTTAGTCGTCGCGTCGGGGGACCGACGCTAGGTACCCCGACACGACGACGCTTGAATCAAAATATTACTTCTTACATTAAAGTGCCAATACAAATTCTTCTTCTTCTTCTTCCTTCAAGCCTTCAAGGCTTAGGCCGTCGCCTGTTCCGAACTCACAAACTTGTAACTCTCAGCTTATATCCATGTTTATCGAGGTCGTTCTACATCTCTCCGTCCAACCGGTGCATAACTGTGTACTTTCTGTCCAAATGTCCCCTCCATGCCTCAATCTTCTCATTAAGGCAGTAGACTGGGAGCTCCTTCCTTATATACATATTCCGCACTCTATCCAATCTCAAGCATCTCTAGACTCTTCGCAGGAATCTCGTCTTCGCTGCTTGGATCCTTGAAGGTTCCTGGTTTTGAATCCTAGTAAAGGTAGTTACTTTTATACGGACTTGAATACTAGACAGTGGTTACCACCGGTGTACTTTGACAGTTAGGGTTCAATTAACCATACTCTCTCAGGAGTGGTCGGCAGTGGCGGCCCCAGAAATTTTTTTCTGGGTGGGCCCACTTATATATTTATATGTTAATTTTTAAGTTAAAAAGTAGCTGTTTATATGTAATTGTCTATGATTTTATAAATTGAATACATGTAGATAACTGATTGAGTACATTCTATCTTTATTTCAGGATTAGTATTGAATAAACAAACAACCTTGTAATTTTTATAAGAAATTTACTAAATTGAACACTTTAAATACAGTATATGAGTTACAAAAACAGTTTGAAACTATAAAAATCAAGTCAAAATCCATTATGTTGGTCAAAAAATATGAAAAAATAATAACACATAAACTAGTCAACTCTCGATTATTGTTTGCTTTAAAACAAACAGAACTGTAGCCGTCTTCCTTTTTGAGCTGCAAACTCGTCCCCAACTGGATCTGGATCCGACATTATAGGAAAACTTAACTCTCTTTCAATGGAAACAATCGCCAGGTTACTAAGTCTTTGCCCTGCCATAGATACCCGTAGATAAGGTTTAATTCGTCTCATTTGCGATACGTAAATATCGTAACCATTATTGTTTTCCATCATATTGTGAATAAAAATCCTCGCTGTTTTATTGTTTCAGTCAAGTCATCTTAAAAATGGGTGGGCCCGGGCCCACCCGCTAGGACCGCCACTGGTGGTCGGCCTGGGTCTGTACAAGACTACACCTAATTTACACGTCATATACATCATCTTATTGAGTCATAGGGTTGCTTATTGTTCTGAATTGTTGCAACGTACACATATTAGGAATTTAAAAAAAAAATTTTTTTTTTTTTTTTTTGTAATCCCTAGTTTGTGTACCTGCCCATAATAGACAGGTGGAGTGTCAAATTATTTACACTCAATCTGTTCGTTGCAGGGCTAAAATAAATAGTTCTGTTTCTTATTAAATGGTCAGCCAATTAAATGACCGAATCATTTAAGAACAGAAGAGGTAGAGGTGCAAAAGACACTAATCAGAGTTATCTCCTCTGAAAGTAATGGATTTCATTATACAGCCAGACCCTGTGGTGAATGAAGTGAAAGTGTCATTTGCAGAGTGGAAAATATGTGCTTTTCAGAGGGCCCGGCATGCTGATAAGCATACTTTTACACTCAGTGAGGAAGGCAATGGTAAACCACCATACTCCGCGTTTTACTTAGTAAAACCTCTGCAGGTTCAAACCAGCCTTTCGGCTGATGACCTAAACAACACAGTTTGTGTACGTTGCAATCTGTTCAATTGAGAACAACAAGCAACCCCATGACCCAATGAGATGAGGATGATATGTATGACGTAAAAATGAGGTGTAATCTTGTACAGACCCAGGCCGACCATTCCTGAGAGAGTATGGGTTAATTGAACCCCAACCATCAAAGTACACCGGTAGCCACTGTCTCTAGCATTCAAATCTGTATAAAAGTAACTTACCTTTACTAGGATTTGAACCAGTAACCTTCGTCTCCGAAAATCAGCTGTTAAACAGCTGATTTTGGCGACGACTGTACCTCTAGACCAACCCGGTGGGTAAAAAAAAAAAAAAAATGTTAGATTATATTGGTAATTATTTTCATTGTCATGAGAAAGTCATGTGAGTGTTTCACACCAGATTTTTTTTTATTTCATAAAAGGCAAGAGAAAGTAAAAAATTAATATTCTTCAAAGTATGGCAACTAA
This sequence comes from Catonia carolina, assembly GCA_035578175.1. Classification (NCBI taxonomy): domain Eukaryota; kingdom Metazoa; phylum Arthropoda; class Insecta; order Hemiptera; family Achilidae; genus Catonia; species Catonia carolina. The sequence continues at coordinate 4,545,956 of JAQMRL010000002.1, forward strand.
ACAAAATTTAATTTTAATTAAAAATGTTTTCCACCCTATTTATTAACTTGCTTGTATATTGAAACCAAAAAACCTGACAAGTGATCCTGGAAGTACCTTGGTAATGCAGTTTAATTTAATTTATCAAAAATGTCAAATACGATGTATAACAGAGAAAAATTAAATTTGATTATAAAGTCTGTGTTATTAATTTTCTTTTTAAATCAAATTAAATTTTTATGAAACTAATAAATGTACGCTTTCAATGAAGTTATCGTCCAATAATTTAATTCAGCAAAAGCTTTTGTACAAGAAACTATAGCGCAGTGAATTTGAGTTACAGCATTGTTCTTAATTTAATCCATACAATGTGGTTAAAAGTTACTTCATGAAAACTTGTCACGTTCACGTACCTATAGTGAATACACATTGCGAAAGTTTTGCAATCGGGTAAAATTTTAGATGTCTATATTTCAACTCATCTTCATTTATAAGATATAGGCGTCTCATCTGGCTTGCAGAGAGTTCAGCCTATAATACTATAAGGTAAATCAAAAATGGCCACTTCAAAACAAAATTTTCTATAGTTTTCCACAGTTTTCTATAAAGCGTACATTTATACAATAATATTCATATAGACCCAATTATAATTTATAAAGCTATTTCTAAGAATATTTATACTTTAACAAAATTTCGGTAACAGTTTTAAAACAGCGCTACTTTAATTTTTTTAATTGATTATTAATAGTCTTTAATATTAATTTTAATTATTAATAATTTATTTATTGTTAGTAAGCATTTTCCACCTTCGTCTGTGCAAAAATTATTTATTTTTTGACGGAAAACACTCCTGTCAAAATCATCCAAATCTGAAACAAGTTTGGCCCGTACCGAATGTTTTTTGGGTGTCGTAAAAGACAGTGATAATCCTTCTAATATTACTTTCGATTCTCGTTTTATTCGCGTAATTGAACGTTTTGACACACCACTTGCTCCACTAACGCGTTCGATAATTTTCGTAACATCTATAGTAAAAACACCGTGCTTTGTTTCCTCGGTCATAAACGTAACCACTTTAGCAATTTTCTCTCGAAATTGGCTATGCACTCCCTCCGTTGTCTATACTCCCTCCGATTTTAGACATTTTAAGCTTAATTTAAACTAGTAAACGACAAAATAATAAACACTACACTAGTTAAATTTGTGCTTTAACCATAAAAATTAACAAATCAAAATAGGTAAAACTATAATCTAACGCACACACACACACACGCGCGCGCGCGCGCGCGCACACACACACACGTACGCACGCACGCACGCACACACACACACACACACACACACACACACACACACACACACACACACACACACACACAGTATTCAATCTGCACACATAAAAAAACCCTCGACACTGTATAACCGTAATGATTGTACTGAACGACAATTGATTAAACACTGAATGACAATATTCACTGTGCGTTTCATTTGTTAGTTAGGCGTATGTAGTTGATGAGTCACCTGCTGCCAAAACCAGTTTAATTTGTAAATAAACTACGCATACATATAAGCCTATAACCGTATAATAACAATAATAACTGATGATTAATTATAAATACATTACATCACTCCCCATTCGCTTTGTACTGTATTTATAATAAAAGAATGTCTCTATTAAATGTCTCTATATAAAATGTAGAAAAATGTATTTACATTAGTTTTATGAACAGTCTATAAGAATAGTTGAGGGACGGGTGGATGTAGTATATGCAAGCTGATTCATTCGAAGCCTCCGCGCACGCGCCACATCAAATGCCTATACTTATACTTGTGGACCGTTCAAACAAAATAAAGTAGATTTTAAAAGTATATTCCTTCTCCTTCACACTAATACCTCTCTCAATCACCGTTCCACCTTTACTTCTTTCATCATAACTATAGTGAAAATATTCTGTAAAGGGGAAAAGTGACGTCACAGTGTGTTGGGCTAGTCTAAGGGGTGGTGGGAGTAGTCTGTATGGAAAAGTCCATTTAATAAGGAGAGGGGTGTGCGTGAGTAGTCCTACTTGACAATTCTCTCTCTAGTTGAGTTCTAACCTTAACGTATTGAAGTGATTAATTAGTTAGTTATTGAAGTGAATTGTTATTCTACACCAGTGTTTCCCAACTGGTGGTCCGCGGACCAAAGGTGGTCCGTGAGAGTCCGGTGACTACTTATAAAAAAATCTGGTGTGAAACACTCACACAACTTTCTCTTGCCAATGCAAATAATTAATAATAAACCTAACATTATTAATAAAATATTAGAAATAAACAAATACTAACCTCAAAAACATAACCTTATTTTAATCATGAGTGAATGACGCAAAATGACAATCGAACTCAGTTTGGCTTAAAAATACGGAAAATCACGCTTTCACGCTAAACTAGGCTCTGTAGAGAAAAATGCTCTGAACAAAAGTTGTAGATCTTTTAATTTTCTATAAATTTAATTATATACACTTTTGTCGTAAAATGCATACTAAGACCGGAATGTTAAAAAAATCGATTTTTCTCACGTTTTCGTGAGAAAATCGCAAATTACCGCTAAACTAAGCGTTATAAAAAAAAATGTTTGAAATAAAAGTTGTAGAATTTTACATTTTCTACAACTTTTATTATATAACGTTTTGCGTTAAAATGCATATTAAAGCCGCAATCTTAAAAAGAAAATGTTTTTACGTAAAAACAGCCTCAAGCAGAATTTCAGCAAACATGGCGCCTACCCTATATTGTAGAGCATAAAAAATGTAGTAAACCAGTTGATTTAAAAAAAAAATCGTAGGACTAGTTTTTGAGAAAATTGCAAAAAAGTGAAAAATTATACGAATAAACTACTACTTCCGGTTGACCGATTTTGATGAAAATGTTCGTGTCGAATTCGGTAGTAATATGTAACTTAAGTTTCAAGTTTCAAGTTCGTACGATGTTCCGTTCTTGAGATATTCTGTTCACACACACACACACACACACACAGACACACACACAGACCAATCGCTAAAAACATGTTTTTTGGGTTCAGGGGGTCTGAAAACGTATAGATCCGGTGAAAACTCGATTTCGAAAAATCGACATGAAAACAATACTTTCCTTCCTATATATTCATATAGGCAAGAGAAAGTAAAAGTAATATTTTCCCGTGTTTAAATCAAAGTTACGATTTTCATTAAACAAGATTAAGTAAATACATTCAAGATTCAGATTTAGTAAAGGTAGAAGAGTTGTGGTGTAAGAAAGCCCTGGGCTTCCCCAAGATTCGGCAAGTAGCTTTGCGGTATCTTATGATTTTATTCATCCACTTATTTTTGTGAGCAGGGGTTCTCTAGTTTATTGTTAATTACGTAAAAACAAACAACGAAATCGGCTAAGTGTAAGCAGTGATTTGAGAGAAGCTCTTAGCAAGAGCCTAAAACCTAGAATTCCTCAGCTAGTCAGAAAGATTCGTGCACAAAAGTCGCACTGAAATTTTCATTGTTATTTTCGACTAAGTAAATTCTGTATTCCTTATTTTATTAAAAGAAAATTTACAATTAAAATATTTTTACTTTTTGTGATGTACAATATACCCTACTTTCTGAAAATAACAATTATATGTTTGTAATAATAGTTTCTTAAATTTAATAATAATAGTTTGTTTCTGAAAATTTGTTTTATTTAATTACCTTTTAATTTGGTTACAACTGATAAGATATATGCAATAATGTAATGGGTGGTCCGTGGTAGTTCACTTTCAGACTGAGTGGTCCGCAGACCACTGCGGGTTGGCAACCACTGTTCTACACAAATGTTGTAATCTATCTTTGTTGTTCTATCTCATGTTTTTTTTATCTTTTACTAAATTGCTATTTATCGGATTTTAATTTATAATATAGTGTCTTATATAATTCAAAGCTGTTTACTTTTTCGTTGACTCGGTTCAGTTTTGAATTCATATAAAATGAGTGAAAGTATTGGAAAACAAAAGTTGGCAAAGAAAGTCAAGTTTTGCATAGTCAAAGTCGTGACTATCTAACTCACTGGGTTGGTCTAGAGGTAAAGTCGTCGCCAAAATCAGCTGATTAGCAGCTGATTTTCGGAGACGAAGGTTCCTGGTTCAAATCCTAGTAAAGGTAGTTACTTTACTAGGGGAGTGTGCATGTGAGTGTATACGGATTTGAATACTAGACAGTGGCTACCGGTGTACTTTGATGGTTGGTGTTTAATTAACCATACTCTCTCAGGAATGGTCGGCCTGAGTCTGTACAAGACTACATCTCATTTACACATCTTCCTCATCTCATTTGGGTCATGGGGTTGCTTATTGTTCTGAATTGAACAGATTGTAACGTACACAAATTAGGAATAAAAAAAAGTCGTGAAATTATTAATAATGTGATAACGTTTTTTGAGCGGGAAGTGAAAGAGGGACCCCTGATGTTTCATTAAATTATAGAAAGTGTGCAGTTATGGAACGCGTCTTACAGGCAACAGGGATTTCAAAAAATATTTTTCCCGTACTTTTTAATTTATTTCCGATTATATAAATGTAAATAAATTAAGTTAACTGTAAGTCTGGTTTTCATTTCTTATAATAGTAGCTAATAATATCAGGCAGAGTAGTAAAGGCGTTCAAGCTGCTGTTGTTATGCGGTTTGGCTAGTATTACACGTGATGTGGAGTGGAAGGGGGGGGTGAGTTCCTTTCTTACTTTCTCATGACTATTTACTTTTACTTTTACTTTTAGCGGGGTTCCTACAGATTGCTCCGCATCCCGCATTTCGATCTCCAAAGCCTCCTGTCCCACCAGTCATTTTCTCTTAAATTCCTTTTCTCCATGGCCCCTCGAACTCCCTCACTCCATCTCCCCCTGGGCCTTCCTCTTCTTCGTCTTCCCGCTGGACAGTATTCCCACACTCTCTTCAGCCATCTATCTGCATTCATTCGCTGAACGTGCCCATACCATGTTAACTGTCTGTCCTCAATTCCCTTCATAATTGTATTAGATCTTCCTACCCGTCTCCTAATATCCTCGTTCCTTACTCGATCTAATCTAGACAAACGACATGCTCTGCGGAAAAAATCCATTTCTAAAGCTTCCAATCGCTGTACATTCCTCTTACTCACTTGCCAACACTCCGCTCCATATGTCGCAATTGGCTCCACAACTGTACTGTAAAGCATCTTCTTTGTCTTCAGGCTAACTTTTGAAGACCCCAACAGACCGTTCAGCTTTCGAATTGCTGCCCTTCCCTGACCGATACGACACCTTATATCCTCCTCACACCTGCCGTCCTCTGTGATAAGTGCTCCCAAGTATTTACATTTCGCAAAGTTCCCCACCAAAACTCCCTCCTCAACCAAATCCTCTCCCCTCTCCCCAACCACAACGTAAGCCGTTTTAGTCATATTAATCTTCATCCCCCACTTCAGATATTCCTCCTTCTATACTCATGACTATACTACATATTATTATACTATACTATACAGTATACATATACTATATGTTATTTACACTCAATCTGTTCGTTGCAGGGCTATAATAAATAGTTCTGTTTCTTATCATCACATGGTCACCCAATTAAATGACTGAATCATTTAAGAACAGAAGAGGTAGAGGTGTAAAAGACACTAATCAGAGTTATCTCTTCTGAAAGTAATGAATTTCATTTTACAGCCAGACCCTGTGGTGAATGAAGTGAAGGTGTCATTTACAGAGTGGAAAATATGTCCTTTTCAGAGGGCCCGGCATGCTGATAAGCATACTTTTCCACTCAGTGAGGAAGGCAAAGTAAACCACCTCACTCCTCGTTTTACTTAGTAAAACCTCTAGAGGTTCAAACAAGCCTTTCGGCTGTTGACCTAAACAACATACTATACAGCTGATTTTGGCGACTTTACCTCTAGACCAACCCGGTGGGTTTCAAAAAAAAAAATAATAAATGAATAAAATTTTATTCATTTAGGTCATCAAACGAAAGTCTTTACTAAGTAAAACGAGGAATGAGGTGGTTTACAATTACCTTCCTCACTGAGTGGAAAAGTATGCTTATCAGCAAGCCAGGCCCTCTGAAAAGCATATATTTTCCACTCTGCAAATGACACCTTCACTTCATTCACCACAGGGTCTGGCTGTATAATGAAAGTCATTACTCTCAGAGGAGATAACTCTGATTAGTGTCTTTTACACCTCTACCTCTTCTGTTATTTAATGATTCAGTCATTTAATTGGCTGACCATGTGATAAGAAACAGAACTATTTATTTTAGCCGTGCAACGAACAGATTGAGTGTAAATAATTTGACACTCCACCTGTCTATTATGGGCATGTTATCACTCTTATTATTTACGTTAACATTTTAAAAATCTCGGTCCTTCTTGAAAATTTTCGAGCACACATTCGCTTTAGGTATTGCCACAATATAATTTCGCTTGAAAATAGATAAGACTTGAATTCACTTTAACTGATTTACAAAATTTTGAACAATAAAATTGATATACCAGGCGTAATTGAGCACATGTCACTAAGTGCTCCATTATTAAGACCTTGGTTTAATAAATATTTTTACATTCCTAGTAACAGAACGTTTTACCATGAAAATTCTTCAGTAAATAAAATGCTGATACTTTATAATAAATGTAACAATATTATTGATCCTTTTTTTTACCAACAGTTATCTTTTACAAAAAATCTGGTGTGAAACACTCACACAACTTTCTCTTGCCAGTGCAAATAGTTAACAATAAACCTAACATGAGTAATAAAACATTAGAAATAACCAAAGAAACTAACCTCAAAAACATAACCTTATTTTAATCATGAGTGAAAGACGCAAAATGAAAATTGTACTCAGTTTGGCTTAGAAATACGGAAAATCACTCTTTCTCTCTAAACTAGGCTCTGTAGAGAAAAATGCTCTAAATAAAAGTTGTAGATCTTTTAATTTTCTATAAATTTAATTATATACACTTTTGTCGTAAAATTCATACTAAGACCGAAATATTACAAAAATCAATTTTTCACACATTTTCGTGAGAGAAAAAACAGAAAATCGCAAATTACCGCTAAACTAAGCGTTATACAAAAAAATGTTTGAAATAAAAGTTGTAGGTTTTTAAATTTTCTACAACTTTTATTATATAAATTTGTGCGCTAAAATGTATATTAAAGCCGTAATCTTAAAAAAACTATGTTTTTACGTGAAAACAGCCTCACCCAGAATTTCAGCAAACATGACGCCTACCCTATCTTGTAGAGAATAAAAAATTGAGTAAACCAGGCGATTTTTAAAAAACCAGTTTTTGAGAAAATCACAAAAAAGTGAAAAATTACACGAATAAACTACTACTTCCGGTTGACCGATTTTGATGAAAATGTTCGTGTCGGGTCCGGTAGTGGTATGTAACTTAAGTTTCAAGTTTCAAGTTCGTACGATGTTCCGTTCTTGAGATATTCTGTTCACACACAGACGCACACACACACACACACATACACACGCACACACACACACGCACACGCGCACACACACACACACACACACACACACACACACACACACACACACACACACACACACACACACACACACACACACACACACACACACACACACACACACACAGACCAATCGCTAAAAACATGTTTTTTGGGTTCAGGGGGTCTGAAAACGTATAGATCCGGTGAAAACTCGATTTCTAAAAATCGACATGAAAACAATACTTTCCTTCCTATATATTTATATAGGCAAGAGAAAGTAAAAAGTGTGTTCAGTTTTTAAATAAATAACAGTATTATACAATATATTACAATTTATAAGAGACTTTACGAAAAATTTGTTAGTATTATTGACCTGTTTTGACAATCAGTTAAGTTATAAAAAATGTATTCAGTTATTCCTAAATTCAAATTTATGTTCCACGGCTCCTGTTCTGATATTTTCTTCGTTTATTTTCTTTTCATTTTTCTTTTTGTCTCTAATCATTTTTTCTTTTCTTTCTAAAATGTACTGTAATTTATTTTTAAGTGTATACAAATAAATGCTTCATTTAAATGTTTGTTTGTTTGTTTGTGTGTTTTATATTCAATTTTATACCATTACATAATTATATTACTCTACTCAACCCACCAGGTTGGTCCTAGAGCAGTGTTTCCCAAACTTTTTTTTCTCGCGGCACACTACAAAAAAAAAACGGCCAATAGCCGCGGCACACCTATTACCTACTTTATGCCATTGATTAAGCATAAGTACTTGATATGTTTAAATTTAATTTAATTTATTTTCCTTGAGTTCCGCGGCACACTTAGCCGGCCTCGCGGCACACAGTTTGGGAACCTCTGGTCTAGAGGTAAAGTCGTCGCCAAAATCTGAAGCTGATTTTCGGAGACGAAGGTTCCTGGTTCAAATCCTAGTAATTTTTTTTTTTTTTTGGTTTAACGTACGACTGTTCTGCAATTACTGCTAATGCAGACGGTGAATGATGAAATTATTTTTGTAACGTATGAAAAAATGCCGTGCCTGAATGGGATTCGAACCCAAGACCGCATACTTTTATACGGATTTGAATACTAGACACTGGTTGCCGGTGTACTTTGATGGTTGGGGTTCAATTAACCATACTCTCTCAGGAGTAGTCTACCTGGGTCTGTAAAAGACTACACCTCATTTACACATCATACACATCTCATTGGGTCATGGGGTTGTTTATTGTTCTGAATTGAACAGATTGCAACGTACACATATTAGGAATTAAAAAAAAGTTACTATACTATCATATTAAAATGTTATATTCATCTTGTTCATATATTATATTCATCATATTCAAATGTTATTATCATCACATTCATATATTATATTTTAGGTTATGAAGTTGAAGCATCATTATTTTATATAGGGTGATTCAAAAAGAGCGCCGGTTTTGATATATCAAATTAAGAGATTTATTTTATTGAAAAACTAAAAATAAATGCATCAACAAGTTCATCTTACCTTCCGATTTCATGTATGAAAAATGATGTCATGCATGTGTCCTCCTCTACTGCGCTGGCACGCATCAACTCTGTCCATGAAATTGGATATTACTGCACGACAAGTTTCGACTTCCATTTGCCCGATAACCCGTCGAATTTCCTCCTTCGAGTCATTGATGTTTCGGGGTTTCTTGGCATACACCAATGACTTCAGATGACCCCAAAGATGAAAGTCACAAGGCGTCAAGTCACATGACCTTGGTGGCCATTGATGGTCGGAATTACGAGAAATGATGCGATCCTGGAACCGTTCACGGAGCAACAACATTGTTTCTCGTGCAGCAACTGAATTTTATACGGGTGATATTGGAGATCATACCGAAGAATTCTCCGTACAGAAGAACATCGTAAACCCAATTGTTGAGAACGGCGACGTATTGATTTTGCTGGGCTAACAGCCACACTGTCACGAACCAACGCAACGTTCTGCTCAGTTCGGCCAGAACGACGACGTCCAGAACTTTTAAGGTCGACTGTTGAACCCGTCTCAAAAAACTTTTTCATGAGCCTGCGAACTGTTGATTCATTCGGTGCTTCATTACGTCCTAGAGTACCGCGAAGTCGCCTGACAGTAGCCGCATAACTCTCTCCACTCTGGTAAAATGTTTTGACGATTAACACTCGTTGCGCAATAGTAAACTTCTCCATGGTTAGACACAGACTGCGAGAGTACTACACTGCGAACAAGAGAAACTACAACTGAATCGTCAATCGGAATGTTCTCCGAAATAGAAATGAGGTCTAACAATGTTGCCAACCGATAAACAAAAATTTACCAGCCGTTTAAAAACCGGCGCTCTTTTTGAATCACCCGTTATATTATAAGATTGTTAAATTATGGTTGTATTTGTGTTATACATGTTTTAAGAGAGTAGTACAGTAATGCCTCGTTATCCGCGGGGGTTACGTTCTGGAGGGTTACCGCGGTTAGTAAAACCGCGGATAATAATAGGCTACCTTATATGAACGAAAAGATGGGGTTTGGTTTTAAAGGTAAAGTCCTGCAGTCGTTTTAAGTGTTTAATAGTTTTAGGAACATATTTCCATTATTAAAATCTCTGAATATTTAATAAATACAGTAATGTACGCATAAAACATTATTTAAGTTGTTTTAAAATAGTTAGTTATGGCTCTTTGCTTCTTCCTCTTTTCAAACTCCTTCTGGACTTCTTCGTATGGTATCATCAGCTCCTGAGTCCTCTTTTGAATTGAAGGGCCCTTTCCATGACTGGATCCGTCTCCAATAAGTTACCTGGTCAGCCAATACGTTGCCATGCTTAGGATCTCGTTGATGGTTTGTGAAGAAATTCTTGGCTTCGTTTTAGGATCGTCGAACACACAAAGAACTGTACGTACGTAAGAAAAAGTTAGACTGACACATGGAGGAAAACGTACGGAGAAATTAAAGTATGGTGCCTGGGCGTAAATATGGCGGTGAGGGTGGTGGTGAGGGTGTATGGCGGTGATGGTGGTGAGGGTATGGGTGGGGTGTTACTGGCGGGGCCCGGTACAGTACGCGGAAATCTAGCTTGGCTCATGGCGGCCGTCGCCATACTAGTGTGTGACTCAACATGATACGGATGCCAAAACATTTATTCAAACACATGTTTTCAGCATTGTATGACTTCCCCACCAAGTACGGTGTACACAAGGTGAGAAAACTTACGTATTTTAAGGTTTTAGGCCCACGAACAAAGTCTGCGGATAACCGAAATCCGCGGTTGCTAAACCCGCGGATACCAAGGGTTTACTGTATTGGGTTTTACCTGTTGTTCTCATATATGTAACTTTCTTAAATAAATAAATAAATAAATATTACAGTGGTCTACCATTTTGTGCAAATATTTTGATCATTCATTAAACAATGGACTCTAACAGATTTAAAGTTCGTTGAACCCACTCACATAGTACCACAGTGTGTATTATGTGTATGCAGTTACATAATGAGGTAGAGAAACAGGAAGTTGTGTTTTGTGTAGAGTAATTCATTTAAAACAATAACTAGTTAGTTAATCATTATAAACCATGACTGCCTGTTTATGTTTTGAAAAAATCATTAAACTATCCCACAAATTGTATTTCTGAATGATTCACTAAATAATTACTTTCGTTTATTACCAATATATGTAATACGTAGCCTACACGGAAGTTTTGCTCATAACAGGCAGGTGGAGTGTAAAATTATTTGCACTCGATCAGCTAGTTCCAGGACTAAAACAAATAGTTCTCTCTCTCTCTCTTTCACATTCTTCTTCTTCTCATAGCGCTACAGTCCGTGGTGAACCTTGGCTTTCTCTACGATCTGCCTCCACACGTCTCGCTCCATCGCTTTCCGCTTCCAACCTCTCACTGACATTGCTGTCAGATCCATCTCGACATCCTGCAACCATCACCACTTTCAATAGATGTTTCCGCTTCCATAGTCTCAGTCTTTGCTTCTTCCTATTGTCTTTTTCCGTAAGTCCAGTCCCAATCCGAGGCAAATTTTGAGAATTCGAAGCGGAGGTCAGTTTTGACAGGGAGAGGGTGCTGGCCTCACGCCCAACCCCCAACCTGGAGGACCAGGGTCTTTTGTTTGGAGTCGCCGTCTCCTAGGCACTTGCTTCCACTGCAGCTTTCAGAGCGTTGCCTACCCTGGATTTTATTTGGGTTAACTCCCTCGGTTCTTCCGCCCTCTCCGCCGTTGGGATTACTCCTCATCCGCCTTCGAGGCCGTTGACCGGTTTTCACCCGTGACCCTGGGCGGGGGCCCTTACAGGGTGCTACCATCCGGAGCCAGATGGACCCTGGATTTTTAACGAGGTGTATCTCCTCCCGCTCCTCCTTCCTTATCATTTGCTAGATAAGGCCCCGGGCTTGCGACCGGCATGGCGGAGTTTCTCTCTTTCACATGGTCATCCAATGACATGAATGAAGTATTTAACAACAGAAGAGGTAGAGGTATACAAGACACTAGTCACAGTTATTTCCTCTGATAGTAATAAATTTGATCATTACACAGCCAGATCCCGTGGTGAATGAAGTGAAGGTGTTAGTTGCAGAGTAGAAAGTAGATGTTTTTTAGAGGGTCTGGCATGCTGATAAGTATAATTTTCCACTCAGTGAGTAAGGCAATGGTGAGTCACCTCACTGCTCGTTTTACTTAGTAAAGCCTTTCAGTTGATGACCTAAAATTTTATTTATTAATTATTATTATTAGAGTTATTAGTATTGTTATTATTCTCTATAAACGACAAGGTAGCCCAGAACAGAATGCAGTGGTTAGAGCATGTAAACAGAATGTGGGAGTATAGGATACCTAAGCAGACACTGGGCTTTACGCCGAAGGGCAGGAGAAAGCGAGGACGCCCGAGAAAGAGATGGGCAGATTTGAGAGGTTTGGAACAGTCAGAGATGCCTAATCCTTGAAAGGCAGAAGAAGAAGATTATTATTAGAGGATTATTGTTTCTTTAGTGGAACCAGCGTGTTTTCAGAGCCCTGAACTTCTGGTCTACCCAGTAGGCCTTCATCCTCTGGGTGAGTGGCTGGCATTGTTCTGCGCTCCGACTTCGAGGCCCAACCCAATTCTGCATGTATACCGTCCATCTAATCTTCTGTCAATATGTGGGGCGGTCCCAGATATCTTTCTGGGAGATGTTCATCTCAGACATGTCAGTCTGAATGGCCAGTACTCACTTGTCAGGGTTCTTGTAATGAGCTATTATAGTCCAGCCTCTCTTAGTTTGCTCCTAATGTAAACAAATAATGACGTCACTGAGCATGCGCATTATATCAAAATGTGTACACGCTGATTAAAAAGTAACAACAAAATATTTTCAAAAGTATTTAAATACAAAATACTTTTAAAAGTATTTTTCTAAATGAAATTGTTAGGCATACATCATATCATGACTGATGTTTTTAGTACTTTAAGTACTTATAATTTAAAAAATAGTTAACTTAATAGGAATACGACATCCGTAAAGTCGTGGAATTTATCGTGCACCCTGTAGTAGGTGGCTTTTGTTTGTTGACAGTAAGAGCAAACTAAGAACGGCTGAACTGTAGTTGGGAGTGGATCTGTTGGGTAAGGCGGGCGTTATCCGTGAGGACGATGTGGCCATAGAAAGACAGTTGTCAGCATCTGAAGGATGTAATAAGGGGTTCGACACAGCGGTACACCTTTTTGTTGCTTCTGAGGCAATAATCAAAGTTCTGTTTAAACTTGGGACTCAGAATCCTTCTGACTACACGACTTTTTTTGGGTAGCCAGCTTGTACTTTAATTCTTCATGGGTTATGTCAAGGTCTCCACCCCATATAAGGCTGGTGGTTGGATTACTGTGTCGAAGTGGCTCCGGACAGAGACTTCTTGTTATAGGTGAAATGGGTGATTCGATATGTGGTCTCGAGTTTAGATATTTGGCTTGTATTATTATATTTATATAATGTATAAAAAGGGCTAAAAAATAGTTCTGTTTCTTATCACATGGTCAGCCACTTATATGACTGAACTATTTAAGAACAGAGAGGTAGAGGTGTAAAAGACACTAGTCAGAGTTATCTCCTCTGAGAGTAATGAATTTCACTATGCAGCCAGACCCTGTGGTGAATGAAGTGAAGGTGTCATTTGCAGGGTAGAGAGTGAGTGCTTTTCGGAGGGCATGCTGATAAGCATACTCTTTCAACTCAGTGAGGAAGGCAATGGTAAACCACCATACTCCTCGTTTTTACTTAGTAAAACCTCTAGAGGTTCAAACCAGCCTTTAGGCTGTTGACCTAAACAACAACAATGTATAAAAATGAGTGAGCCAAAAACTTTATTTTAATATAAACATCTTTTTTGTCCCAAGAAACAGAGATGGAGAGAGTGAGTGAGAGAGAGAGAGAGAGAGAGAGAGAGAGAGAGGGAGAGTGGTTAGAGGGGGAGGGATATTACCGGTATAGTGGGTGGAAGGGAGAGAGGCAAAAGGGAAAGAAGAGGAGTTAGATTAAGGAGTTGAGGGGGAGTACAATCTAGGGAGAGAAAGGTGAAGGAAGAAAAAAAACGAGATGGGTGGGAGTGAGTGAAGAGTAAGAAGGAGAAAGACGAGGGGAAGCAAAAGGGGTGAACGGGTGTGAAGAGAAGAAGGTGTGAAAAGAAAATGCGAAAAAGGGAATGAGAGAAAGTAATAGGTAAAGAAAGAGAGTAAGAGTTTATAAGTGGTAAAAGAGGACAGATGGAAATACAAAGGCCTATAAGTTTGGGTTGAGGGGGTTATCGACATGAAAGATCGATTGAAATCCTGGAATTGATATTTTCATGATCACAATACTTTTTGACTCACTACTACAAAATAGGGATAAAATAAGGGAAGATTAAATTATATAAAATGTAGGTAACCTATTTATTAAAACAGTTGGGTTTATTTTAAATTTAGGAGATAGAACTTTGTGGACTCCTGCTACGAGATTAAAATCAATGGCTCACTGTCATATTAAATGGCTCGGCTGGCTTCTGGCCAGACACCGTTGCAAATAATCTCATTTCTTTTTCAACCAAACTACATAATGTGTACTATTGGTTCAAAAGTGAAGCAAACTTGTAGCAATTTGAATTTATTTTTAAAAAAGATATACAATAAAATTATGGAATTTATGTAAGCTCATATTTAAAAAAATTGGCAAGCCTCATTAATTTGTCACTTATATTTAACCGGTTCTGTTTTTATTTCTAATTAGTGTATGTTGCAATCTGTTCAATCCAGAACAATAAGCAACCTCATGACCCAATGAGATGAGGATGATGTGTATGACGTGTAAATGAGATGTAGTCTTGTACTAATCCAGGTCGACCATTCCTGAGGGAGTATGGTTAATTGAACCCCAACCATCAAAGTACACCGGTAACCACTGTCTAGTAATTAAATCTGTATAAAAGTAACTACCTTAACTAGGATTTGAACCAGGAACCTTCATCTCCGAAAATCAGCTGTTAAACAGCTGATTTTGGCGACGACTTTACCTCCAGACCAACCCGGTGGGTTTACACTCCAAACATAAGAAAGCGAAAATTAGACAAAATGTATAATACTTAAATGAGAAACTGTTACAAATTTTTTATTTCTGTATTTAAGGTAAAATATAGCTTAAAATGTATCAAAATTGATATTTTTTTAAAGGTCTAGACATTTTCTAATGATTCCTGACTATAACAAGTCTTCGTTTATCATGGGAAGAAAATATTAACAAACTAATGAAAATCAATGCTATATCCCTATGGTTCAAATTCCGTGGAACAACCGGTATGAAAGCATAATGCTACAACAGAAAAACTAATTGCCACTTGAAATTAACTTCCAAACAAACACATACCAATATAGTATTATCTTAGGTTACAGCTAATTCAAATTTCACTCTTCGCTTCGCTTGAGCGAAGAGTGAAAAAGCGAAGAGTGAAATTGGGATGGGCAGCTTTTGCAAAATTGAGAGGAGTACTGAATAGTAAAATAAGCAGAGAAAACAAAGCTAGGATCTTCAATCAGTGTATCACTCCAGTAATGATATATGGTTCAGAAACGTGGCCGCTAACAAAAGAGATTGTATACCAAATGCAAAAAACGCAGAGAGCTATGGAAAGATCTATTCTGGGAGTCAGGCTGAGAGATAGAAAGAGGAATGAATGGATAAGATCCCAGACTGGCTTGGAGGATGTTGGCAGGGCGATGGCTAGAGGCAAATGGAGATAGGCGGGACGCGTGGCGAGAATGGAACCAGAGAGATGGGCAAGGAGGATCCTTGATTGGCGACCATATGATGGAAGAAGATCAAGGGGAAGGCCGGAGAGGAGATGGGAGGACGACATAAAGAGAACCGCTGGAGAGAGCTGGCGGAGGACGGCGCAGGACAGAGAAGAGTGGAGGAGTCATGAAGAGGCCTACATAGCTAATATTTTAGCTTTGTAAAAAGGGCTAAGAAAAAAAAAATTTAAATACCTTCTTATGTACTTTTAGTATACACGAGGTGTGGCTATTAAATAACGAGACTGACGTACAAAATTTTATTTTTATTTTATACATAATCACTTATTGTCACCTTCAATATACACTCCTTCTCTATCCCTACAATGCTCCATGCGAATTTTCTATTGTTGGAAACAGTGCTGGAAGTCATCTTCTGTCAGCTCCTTCAGGACACGTGCCGCTTTCTCTTTTACAGCTTCCACAGACTCAAATCTTGTCCCTTTTAATGCAGATTTCACCTTAGGAAACAGGTGAATCCTGAATCCTGAATCCTGGTTGAGAGGGCTAAGAAGCCCTATGATGGCGACATCGTGTTAAGGAACACCTGGTCGCTCGGGGAACAATATAACAGAATAATTGCAACCTCAAGAAATTTAGGGGGAATTTTATAGTTTAAATAGGAAATAGGATTCTGGTTCGTGGGACATTGGAACTGGGACTTGAAAGGAGGTAATTTATTTTTAGAAGTTATTTGTGGAAAATTTAAATTAAGGGACAAGTGGGTTTAAGAGCGGCTCTTTTATTTTATTTTATTTTTCAGTGGCCTTTTTTCAGTTTTGTGGGAGGCCTAATATTTTGGTGAGGGGAAGGCATGCATTTTACTGAACGTGGACTAAAGGTATAATTTAAGGTAGGGGTTAGTTTATGATTTCAGGGGAGACGGAAAGGGTAGAGTTTGGCATAATCACCGGCCTTTTTATCTTCTGAGTGTTTATTAATTTAAAATGGCGGCTCTTTTCACCGTAGTGGAGTGATTATGCATAGGAACATGGGGACAACTACCAACTGGGGGGAGTGAGTCATACAAGTAGGAGGGGCATGGGTAAATAAGAGGAATACAGGGCAGAATAAAAATGTGGCAACTCTAAATTTTGTTAAGTGGGTCATTCTAAAATTTAGATAAAGTCGTGGAATGGTAATGGGATAGAGACTTCAGGTGGGTGTAGGCGTCGGTACAAGTCCTGAATGATCTGGGGTCCGTCAGTTTTCCCAGCGTCGTGTAGCCGTTTCGAGGTATTGTAAATAAAGTCCTCCATAGAAGGGAAGAGAAGGTGTTCGTGTATGATGCGATTGGATATAAGATAGTGGAACTGTGTGATGCACCGGAGGACTTTGTTCTGGTATGCTGAAGTACGTCTTTTGTTGGACTTGGAGAGAAAGGGCCACCATACCGGTGACCCGTACAAAAGGAAAGGACGTAGGATAGAGGAGTACATCAGAAGTTTCAGTTTTGAGGAGTATGCAGGAGAGAGGAACAAAGGGATGAGTAAAGCGAACAAGGCCCTACCCTTGCTAAGCTTGCTGTCAATGTGCTGTCGAAGTGTCAATCGTTTATCTAGGTCAACCCCTAGATATTTCACGCTTTTCTGCCATGGGAGGAGTTCCCCTTCCAATCGTAGAGGCGGAGGAACATTGCGTTTTCGTGTAAAGTGGATTGCTTCGCATTTTGTGGGGTTAAGTGATAGTCTCCAGACACGACACCAGCTAGTGAAACAGCTAGGAAACAGGTAGAAATCAGATGGTGCAAGATCTGGTGAATAAGGTGGATGTTCTAACACTGAGATGCTGTACTTGGCTAGAAACCTCTTGACAGAAAACGCGGAATGAGCTGGCGCATTGTCTTGGCGAAGAACCCATGATTTGTCCTTCCACATTTCGGGCTGTTTTTTCCTTACTCTTTGACGTATTTATTTAAAAAGTACCTCAAGGTAGTAATATTGATTAATTTTTTGACCTTCAGGAACCCAGTGAAGGTACACAATCCCATGGATATAAAAAAAAAACAATCATTATTGCTTTAAATTTTGACTTGCTCATTCGAGCTTTTATGGCTCTCGGTGAAGTTCGACTCTTCCATTGCATGGATTGGCGCTTCGTTTCGGGATCATAAGTAAAAAACCACGTTATCACATGTTATTATCGTTTCCAAAAAATTTGGGTCATTTTTAATCGCGTACAAAGTGTCAGTACAGACATTTTTGCGAGATTCATTTCAAACATTTTTGAGCAGCACGTGTCCTGAAGGAGCTGACAGAAAATGACTTCCAGCACTGTTTCCAACAATGGAAAATTCGCATGGAGCCTTGCAGGGATAGAGAAGGAGTGTATATTGAGGGTGAAAATAAGTGATTATGTATAAAAAAATTTTTTTTTTTTTTTTTTTTACAACGTCAGTCTCGTTATTTAATAGATACACCTCGTACATTTACGTGAACGCGATGTTCGTAATATCAGAGCAGTAACGTGATGATATTAATCCATTGATTCTAATTCACGAAAATGAAAACCGTGAAAAAAATATTGAAAGAAAACACTACGTACCACCAACGTAAAAACATATTTCGTATCAGCAGAAAAATAACCAATTTGTCATGTTATATATCAATTTAAATAGGGAAAAAGATATATAAATAACGGGTGTTTTATTAAGGACTCAACCCTAATTAATATAAGAAGATAGAAGTAATACATGGGTAAATTTAAATTTTCTATCCCCCAATCGGTATGTTGGCAACAGTGTACTCAAGGCCAACTACCAACTAACTAAGACAGTTAAAATGTTCCAGTCAAGCATTAGTGTGGTGACAGCAGTCGTTTCGTTATATTGCGTCAGCAATGGTTTTTTCCAAGGAAGAACCACCGGGTGTTTATTGTAGAGACTTACATAGCGAGTAAATCTTACAAATGTGTGCAAGATAAGTTTCAGTTGAAATTTCCCCGTTCTGCCGTTCCGAATAAATCTACAATATTGCGTTTGATAAATGAATTCCGTAGAACTGGGAGTGTACTCGATGAGAAACCACCTCGCCTGCCAACAAAGTTAAACGCGGAAGTTCTCGAAGATTTGAAAAATCGTTTAACTCAATCACCTAAAAAATCGCTTAGAACATTATCATCGCAAGCTGGGCTGACATTAACTACTGTTTTCAGAGCTACGAAAAAGTTACAATTGCATCCTTGTCGCGTTGGCGTAACTCATGAACTGAAAGCTACAGACCATCAGAAACGATTACAATGTTGTCGGTGGTTTCGATCTTTGGTTGAAGAAAATGGTATTCAATTGTTGGATCATTTTTATTTTAGTGATGAGGCTTGGTTTCATTTAGATGGCCATGTGAATAGACAGAACTGTAGAATATGAAGTGCAACAAATCCTCATGCTTTCCATGAAAAAGCATTGCACTCACGTAAAATTGGTGTTTGGTGTGCAATTTCCCACCGCCGTGTAAAAGGCCCTTATTTTTTGACAGTCTGTAGGCAGTATAGTTTATAGTGATTTAATCCAACAGTTCATTTCATTGTTGAATTTGGACGACCGAAATTGTTGGTTTTAACAGGACAATGCTACATGTCATACTGCAAATGAAACGCTAGCAATGCTACGGGAATTTTTTAATAACCGCTTAGTATCGAAAGATGTGGCCTCCGAGATCCACAGATTTTACAACAGCAGACTTTTTCCTACGGGGTTCTTTAAAAGGTGAAGTTTACAAAAACAACCCTTATACGATCGATGAATTAAAAACTAACATTACAAGTGCGATTTCAAGCATTAGTGAACAGACTTTAAGAAAAGTTGCTGCAAATATCATTAAACGAATTCGTATCTGTAATGAAGTTGCAGGAAATCACTTCGAACATCAACTGTAAACATAAAAGGTTAAATTCATTGGAATTTGGTATTCATTTGTAAAATAATAATTTAGATTAATTAATAATTTGTAAAGTACGGAAAAAAAATTAATATATGCCGTAGATTGTGGATTTTAACATAAGGTGCGTTCTTAACCCACCGGGTTGGTCTAGAGGTAAAGTCGTCGCCAAAATCAGCTTTTTAACAGCTGATTTTCGGAGACGAAGGTTCCTGGTTCAAATCCTAGTAAAGGTAGTTACTTTTATACGGATTTGAATGCTAGACCGTGGTTACCAGTATACTTTGATGGTTGGGGTTAACTATACTCTCTCAGGAATGGTCGACCTGGGTCTGTACAAGACTACACAGTCTCATTTACACGTCATACACATCATCCTCATCTCATTGCGTCATGGGTTTGCTTATTGTTGTAGCAGCCAGTTTTGAGGTTTCATTATTGTAAAACATGACATTTATTCTAGTATAAAAATAATTTAAAAATTTTCAAAATAAAAAATGTTATTGAAATTATTAAAATATGATTAAATTATTAAAAATAAATGTTTTTTATTATTCTAAATTTAAATCTAACATTTATGTCAAATAAATTAAATAAATTTAAAAATTTTTACAACAATAATTGAAAGTTTAAAAAAGGAAAAAGAATAAAAAATTGTTAGTCGGTAGCTGGTTACCGGTAAGTGAAGTTGAGTTTTTTTTTTTTTTTTTTTTATTTGCTCTTAATAAATAATTAGTTTAAAAGATCACGCTACATTGTTCTGAATTGAACAGATTGCAACTTACACATATTAGGAATTAAAAAAAAAAAAAAATCTGGTGTGAAACACTCACACAACTTTCTCTTGCCAATGCAAATAATTAACAATAAACCTAACATTAGTAATAAAACATTAGAAATAAACACACAAACTAACCTCAAAAAACATAACCTAATTTTAATCATGAGTGAAAGACGCAGTATGAAAATCAACCTCAGTTCGGCTTAAAAATACGGAAAATCACTCTTTCACGCTAAACTAGGCTCTGTAGTGAAAAATGCTTTAAATAAAAGTTGAAGATCTTTTTATTTACTATAAAATTTATTATATACTATTTTGTCGTAAAATGCATTCTAAGGCCGAAATCTTAAAAAAATCGATTTTTCACACGTTTTCGTGAGAAAAAATCTGAAAATTGCTAATTACCGCTAAACTAAGCGTTATACAAAAAAAGTTTGGTATAAAAGTTGTAGGACTTTTAATTCTCTACAATTTTTATGATATAAATTGTTGCGCTAAAATGCATATTAAAGCCGTAATCTTAAAAAACAACGTTTTTACGAGAAAACACCTTCACCAAGAATTTCAGCAAACATGGCGCCTAACCTATCTTGTAGAGAATAAAAAATTGAGTAAATCAGGCGATTCTAAAAAAAATCGTAGGACCAGTTTTTGAGAAAATCGCAAAAAAGTGAAAAATTACACGAATAAACTACTACTTCCGGTTGACCGATTTTGATGAAAATGTTCGTGTCGGGTCTGGTAGTGGTATGTAACTTAAGTTTTAAGTTTCAAGTTCGTACGATGTTTTGTTCTTGAGATATTTTGTATACACACACTCACAGACACACACACACACACACACACACAGACCAATCGCTAAAAACATGTTTTTTGGGTTCAGGGGGTCTGAAAACGTGTAGATCCGGTGAAAACTCGATTTCGAAAAATCGACATGAAAACAATACTTTCCTTCCTATATATTCATATAGGCAAGAGAAAGTAAAAATCGATATTTTTTGAAATTAAAATCGGTCTGCTCTCCTTACAAGAACTGTTTAAAATTTAATGTTGTGAGAAGTGAATTTTGGTGGTGAAGAAAAGATAATCGGTGAGAGTGGTCTGTTAAAAGATGTGTCAGTCTCGTCTAGTCTGAGTCCGAGTTCTATACTAGAGCTACTACGCCCAATAAATAGGCTCTCTACATTTACTAAGTAAATTATTTAAGTTATTTATTGTATTAGGCCTACTTCATTATAATTAGTTTATTATTATTTATTTTGTAAACCTTTAAGTGTAATAAATATTAGTAATTTTAAATGTTAGTGTATTAATTATTTAATCACCTAGATCCCGAAACGGACCTTAGCGATAAGTATCACAATATGATAAAATCAAAAATCGGTTTTTTTTTTAATTCCTAATATGTGTACGTTGCAATCTGTTCAGTTTAGAACAATAAGCAACCCCATGACCCAATGAGATGAGGATGATATGCATGACGTGTAAATGAGGTGTAGTCTTGTACAGACCCAGGTCGACCATTCCTGAAAGAGTATGGTTAATTGAACCCCAACCATCAAAGTCAACAGGTAGCTACTGTCTAGCATTCAAATTCGTATAAAAGTAACTAACTTTACTAGGATTCGAACCAGGAACCTTTGTCTCCAAAATTAGCTGTTAAACAGCTGACTCACAGCGACGATACCAACCCGGTGGGTCGGTATTTTTAAAAATTAAAATCGGTCTGCTCCCCTTACAAGAGCTGGATCTTTTCCGTTTTCTGTATGCCACTGTCAAAGATCGAACTATTTCAAACACTTTTTTGTATAACGCTTAGTTTAGCGGTAATTAGCGATTTTCTGTTTTATCTCACGAAAACGTGTGAAAAATCGATTTTTTTAAGATTTCGGCCTTAGCGACTTTGTATGGTGACAAGTTGACAGCCAGCCATGAACAAACTCTACTGGGGTCCCTGTTCAAACTAATATCTAAATCTACGCCAAAAAATATACCAAAAAGCAGCGATCAAATTGGATAGTTGTCAACATGTACAGTTCCCGATAACAAAAAAGCTAAAAAAAAATGAATTGCAAAAAATAAAAATACTGCGATAAAAGTTTTGAAAATTCAATTTTTAGTTTTTTTTAATCAATATTATGTTCGTTGCAGGGCTAAAATAAATAGTTCTGTTTCTTAACACATGGTCAGCCAATTAAATGACTGAATCATTTAAGAACAGAAGAGGTAGAAGTGTACTGTGACACTAATCAGAGTTATCTCCTCTGAAAGTAATGAATTTCATTATACAGCCAGAACCTGTAGTGAATGAAGTGAAGGTGTCATTTGCAGAGTGGAAAATATGTGCTTTTCAGAGGGCCCGGCATGCTGATAAGCGTACTTTTCCACTCGGTGAGGAAGGCAACGGTAAACCACCTCACTCCTCGTTTTACTTAGTAAAACCTCTACAGGTTCAAACCAGCCTACAGGCTGATGACCTAAACACACAACAACAGTCAATATTAATCAATTAAATTCATAAAAAAAACTACAAGTATTTTTTCAATCTATATTTCTTTCTGATTATTTTCATACGCTGTTTTTAAAAATTGAGTGAAAAATAAAAGTTTGATGAATTTTTCAGTCAACGTCGGTATTCTTTAGTAAAACTGCTGAAGTCCTAATATTAGGACGCACTGTAAGGGTTAAAATTTAATGTTGTGAGAAGTGAATTTTGGTGGTGAAGAAAAGTTAATCGGTGAGAGTGGTCTGTTAAAAGATGCGTCCGTTGTCTTGTCTAGTCTTGTCGAGTCCGAGATATAATAGTATATAGAACTACTACGTACAATGGGCTCTTCGAGCATGATAGTGTCCCTCTACTCCGTCCCCCACCAGTAACTAGAAGATAGCTGGCTGACGCTTACTGCCAGCAACCAAGGTCATTTAGCCCGACCTGGACTTACAACTGTTGTCTAAACACCGGCACACTCAGTCTGCCGTGAGCTCCGATCCAGGTAGGGAGTTCGAACCGGTTTCTCTTTTCGTTTTAGGCCAGTGAACTCGTGAGTGTGTTTTGTGCGTTGTTGTTTTTATCCGTTCTGTGTCAGTGGCTCAACTGGAGATCGTGACAACACTTTTTATCATTTATCTCAGTTAACAAATCTTTGTTACAAGTGGGTCCTTCGATACATATTTCCGTCTCGGATGTTACGTATGTGTTTTATTGTTTCTTATATTTTAGTTAAATTTGTGCTGTGATTTTTGTATTCAGTTATCAATCATATTCGTCGTACATTGTGGATACAACTGGTTCATATTTAAAACGTAAGTATTATTTATTAAATATTATATTACTTATAATATTAGTATAATTATTATAATATTATTTATTAGTATAATATTACTTATTAAATATTATATTTAATTACTGTATTACTGTGTGTTTAACGTATTAGGGTTAATTAAACTAAATAATTCTTCAGAATCTTTAACTATCATTTCAATCGCAAATATTTCAGCTATGTTGTTGTTGTTTAGGTCATCAGCCAAAAGGCTGGTTTGAACCTGTAGAGGTTTTACTAAGTAAAACGAGGAGTAAGATGGTTTACCATTGCCACAACTCACTGAGTGGAAAAGTATACTTATCAGCATGCCGGGCCCTCTGAAAAGCACATATTTTCCACTCTGCAAATGACACCTTCATTTTATTCACCACAGGGTCTGGCTGTATAATGAAATTCATTACTTTCAGAGGAGATAACTCTGATTAGTGTCTTTTACACCTCTACCTTTTCTGTTCTTAAATGATTCAGTCATTTAATTGGCTGACCATATGATAAGAAACAGAACTATTTATTTTAGCCCTGCAACTAACAGATCGAGTGTAAATAATTTGACACTCCACCTGTCTGTTATGGGCAGGATATTAATTTATCTACCTATATTTAACCTTACCTTGAACAATATCGGTGTAGAATTATTTTAAATATTTTTCCCGTTTTTATAGATAATAATTATTTTTAACATTTTAAGATAACATTATAACGTGCGTTCGGAAAGTCGCTGTGCACTGGAATTGTGACTATGGATTTATGAAAATATGTATAAAGAAATGACTAAGCATTTTGGAAAAAAATTTATTCAATACCTTAATTACATTGTTAAACCGTGATTACATTGTTTATAGAAGGTGTTCGAAATGACCTCCATTGGCATCAATACAGCATTGCACTCGTTTCATTTTGTTTGCAAACACCTTTCGCAACTGTATAAAACGTTATGCAACGTGTTTGGTGAACGAATAATTTCAAAGAATTTGTGGCCTGCAAGATCTCCTGATCTGACTCCCCCCGATTTCTTTTTATGGGGTGCGGCGAAACAAACTGTGTATCGGAACAGACCACACACGATTGACGAACTTAAAGCCGCAATAACGGCATACATTCAAGGAATCACTGTTCTTCAGTTGCGAAAGGTGTTTGCAAACAAAATGAAACGAGTGCAATGCTGTATTGATGCCAATGGAGGTAATTTCGAACACCTTCTATAAACAATGTAATCACGGTTTAACAATGTAATTAAGGTATTGAATAAATTTTTTTCCAAAATGCTTAGTCATTTCTTTATACATATTTTCATAAATCCATAGTCACAATTCCAGTGCACAGCGACTTTCCGAACGCACGTTATAATGTTATCTTAAAATGTTAAAAATAATTATTATCTATAAAAACGGGAAAAATATTTAAAATAATTCTACACCGATATTGTTCAAGGTAAGGTTAAATATAGGTAGATAAATTAATATCCTGCCCATAACAGACAGGTGGAGTGTCAAATTATTTACACTCAATCTGTTCGTTGCAGGGCTAAAATAAATAGTTCTGTTTCTTATCACATGGTCAGCCAATTAAATGACTGAATCGTTTAAGAACAGAAGAGGTAGAGGTGTAAAAGACACTAGTCAGAGTTATCTTCTGTGAAAGTAATGAATTTTACTATACAGCCAGACCCTGTGGTGAATGAAGTGAAGTTGTCATTTACAGAGTGGAAAATATGTGCTTTTCAGAGGGCCCGGCATGCTGATAAGCGTACTTTTTCACTCAGTGAGGAAGGCAATGGTAAACCACCTCACTCCTCGTTTTACTTAGTAAAACCTCTAGAGGTGTTCAAACCAGCCTTTCGGCTGATGACCTAAACAACAACAACAAATTAATATCATTAAATTAAATATAAATTTAATAACGTCCAATAATACCGTATTTACGCTACATAAGCCTGTATTTAACGTTAAATTATTGATATAGGATTTTTTTAAATATTTTTTTCCGTTTTTATCGTTAAAAATGGGTCAGGCTTACATACGAAATGTCTTCAAAATGTGACAGATTATGCTTAAGGGGGGGGGGGAAATAACAAAAAAGACCCATTACTCTTATTAATATAATAAATAAATAATGTCCGCTTTCGTGGCCCAAAATAAAACAAAAGATCCCGGTTTTTCGGTCAAATATTTATCGAGTTACACGCCTCTAAACGCATGAAATTTGTTACGGTATCAAAAAAAACGGGTCTTTTTGTCTTCCAACCTCGATATGGCAATTTTTAAACAACATTAAAAATCTGGTGTGAAACACTCACACAACTTTCTCTTGCCAATGCAAATAATTAATAATAAACCTAACATTATTAATAAAATATTAGAAATAAACAAAAACTAACCTCAAAAACATAACCTTATTTTAATCATGAGTGAATGACGCAAAATGACAATCGAACTCAGTTTGGCTTAAAAATACGGAAAATCACGCTTTCACGCTAAACTAGGCTCTGTAGAGAAAAATGCTCAAAACAAAAGTTGTAGATCTTTTAATTTTCTATAAATTTAATTATATACACTTTTGTCGTAAAATGCATACTAAGACCGAAATGTTAAAAAAATCGATTTTTCTCACGTTTTCGTGAGAAAAAAAACAGAAACTCGCAAATTACCGCTAAACTAAGCGTTATACAAAAAAATGTTTAAAATAAAAGTTGTAGGTTTTTAAATTCTCTACAACTTTTATTATATAAGTTTTTGCGCTAAAATTTATATTAAAGCCGTAATCTTAAAAAAACAACGTTTTTACGTGAAAACAGCCTCACCGAGAATTTCAGCAAACATGGCGCCTACCCTATCTTGTAGAGAATAAAAAATTGAGTAAAATAGGTGATTTTAAAAAAAATCGTAGGACCAGTTTTTGAGAAAATCGCAAAAAACTGAAAAATTATACGAATAAACTACTACTTCCGGTTGACCGATTTTGATGAAAATGTTCGTGTCGCGTCCGGTAGTGGTATGTAACTTAAGTTTCAAGTTTCAAGTTCGTACGATGTTCCGTTCTTGAGATATTCTGTTCACACACACACACACACAGACACACAGACACACACACAGACCAATCGCTAAAAACATGTTTTTTGGGTTCAGGGGGTCTGAAAACGTATAGATCCGGTGAAAACTCGATTTCGAAAAATCGACATGAAAACTACTTTCCTTCCTATATATTCATATCGGCAAGAGAAAGTAAAAATGGGTAGGCTTACTGTAAGATTACATAAGTAATATCTACAAAATGTGACAGATTATGTTTGAGGGGGGGGGGCAATAACAAAAAAGACCCATTACTCTTAGTAATATAATAAATAATGTCCGCTTTCGTGGCCCAAAATAAAACAAAAGATCCCGGATTGATTCCCGGCTAGATCGTGGAAAAATATTAAACCGATTCTTTGCCTTATTAGCTTATTCTAAAAGGCTGCTGCTTACTAAGAGTGTAAGTCTATCCTTCGTACTCGTTTATAACCAAAACAGTTAGTTCATTGCGACTTTTAATAAACTAAAAACATCTGGTGTGAAACAATCACACGATTTTCTCTTGCTAATGTAAATAATAATGAACATTGTAATCTATTTTTAATCATGAGTAAACAATGTAGTTTTAAACATGAGTGAGTGAAACAAAATGAAAATCAACCCCTGTAGAACTTAACCACCACAAAATCTGATTAACATAATATGTAGCAGGTTTGTTCTGTAATAATGATGGAAAACGATGATGCAATAAAATTTAATAGAAAATCATTACTTTTTAAGTTGAGAGGACAGTTTTTTCTTCAAAAACAAAACTTTTAGTACATTGTACAATATCTCATTAAGCCTTGGGCGAATTTAGGTCTTGATATCTGGGGGGTGCAAGCTTACCGGAAGGTATGAGGTGTTTGGATACTAAATTCAAACATCCCAAAAATCTGGGGGTGCGGCGCACCCCCTAGTACCATCGTAAATCCGCCCATGCATTAAGCGTGTTTTCCGAAATAATTTTATTGAGCAAAAACATATGAAATACTTTGTTTTATAAAAATACTTCATTTCTGATAAGTTTTAGTTACTTGAAAAAAATCTGGTGTGAAACACTCACACAACTTTCTCTTGCCAATGCAAATAATTAATAATAAACCTAACATTATTAATAAAATATTAGAAATAAACAAAAAACTAACCTCAAAAACATAACCTTATTTTAATCATGAGTGAATGACGCAAAATGAAAATCAACCTCAGTCTGGCTTAAAAATACGGAAAATCACTATTTCACGCTAAACTAGGCTCTGTAAAGAAAAATACGTTAAATAAAAGTTGTAGATCTTTAAATTTGCTATAAATTTGGTTAATAATATATATACACTTTTGTCGTAAAATGCATACTAAGGCCAAAATCTTAAAAAAATCGATTTTTCACACGTTTTCGTGAGAAAAAATCAGAAAATCGCTAATTACTGCTAAACTAAGCGTCATACAAAAAAATGTTTGAAACAGAAGTTGTAGGTTTTTAAATTCTCTACAACTTTTATTATATAAGTTTTTGCGCTAAAATTTATATTAAAGCCGTAATCTTCGTACGATGTTCCGTTCTTGAGATATTCTGTTCACACACAGACACACACACACACACACACACGCACGCACGCACACACACACACACACACACACACAGACACACACACAGACCAATCGCTAAAAACATGTTTGTGTGGGTTCAGGGGGTCTAAAAACGTATAGATCCGGTGAAAACTCGATTTCGAAAAATCGACATGAAAACAATACTTTCCTTCCTATATATTCATATAGGCAAGAGAAAGTAAAAATTAGAAATGTTTTCTGAAATGGTTTTACAATCCGCGCATTGCTCCTTTCTGCCGGAGGCCATCAAGTTATAGACAGACAGACAGACAGACAGTAGACGTACCAAATATTACAATGTAAATAAGTCAAACATGTTCTGGTTGACTATTTAGTCCATATCGAATTGTATTGTATTCGTAAGTAAAATACGTATTGTACAATACATAGATAGATACAATTAATTAAGGTATTCATTAATAATTAACAAATGATTAATGATAGTTTAAACAAGGGAAATGAGGAAGGCGAAGTCAGTTGATATTTTAGGTACTACAACAATCCAGTACTCTGTTAAAATAATGGATTGGTCGTATCAATTTATAATCACGAAACCGGACTAGATAATGAACAATTGTCTACATTGTACATACATGTCAAAATAACATACTACTTTATTCACTATCTCAATCTCTATTAAATCTGGATACACAAAAGTGAATATATTCATCCATCACGAAATTTCCACTACTGCAACGCCTATAGAAAATTTTATATACAGTGTAGGTAAATGGATGACAGGTGTTTGCTAAGAAGCTACTATTTTGAAAAATTTTACTTGTAATAAAAAAAAAAATTGATGCGAGACTTGCCCATAACAGATAGTTGGGTTTCAAATTATTTACACTCAATCTGTTTGTTTCAGGGCTAAAATAAATAGTTCTGTTTCTTATCATCACATGGTCAGCCAATTAAATGACTGAATCATTTAAGAACAGAAGAGGTGGAGGTGTAAAAGACACTAATCAGAGTTATCTTCTCTGAAAGTAATGAATTTCATTATACAGTCAGACCCTGTGGTGAATAAAGTGAAGGTATCATTTTCAGAGTGGAAAATATGTGCTTTTCAGAGGGCCCGGCATGCATATAAGCGTACTTTTCCACTCGGTGAGGAAGGCAATGGTAAATCACCTCACTCCTAGTTTTTCTTAGTAAAATCTCTACAGGTTCAAACCAGCCTACAGGCTGATGACCTAAACAACAACGGTGTGAGACACCCACAAAACTAACTCTTACCAGTGTATTTATTGAAAAATACTTTTTTTTGTCATCAGTCTCTTGACTGGTTTGATATAGTTCTCCAAGCTGTTCTATTTTGCTCAAGTCGTTTTATATCTACATACAGGCCATTCGATATGGCATGATAGTATTATTTTTTTATTCCTAATTAGATGACAGGTACAATATTGTGTATTTAGTGTATTTTATTATAAATGGATGACAGGTGTTTGCTAAGAAGCTACTATTTTGAAAAATTTTACTTTTAATAAAAAGAAATCTGGTGTGAGACTCTCACAAAACTTACTCTTACCAAACTAAACAAAAAAACAAACAAACAATTAAAAACAATTAAACAATTAAAACAAATTAAACAATTTTTTTTGTCATCATTCTCTTGACTGGTTTGATGTAGTTCTCCAAGCTGTTCTATCTTGCGCAAGTCGTTTCATATCTACGTACCTGCAACACCGTACGTCTTTTGTAATTTGTGTAATCTCCCCCTCACTGCAATTCACTCCCTCAATATTACCCTCCATTATTGATAAGAGTAATACCCGGATGTTTTAAGATATTTCCTACTAGCCTTTCCTTTCTTCTGGTAAGATTCTTTCTATATAGCCTACTTCTTCTTTTATCCACTCGACTAAAAACCTCTAAATTACTTATTTTGTCCATCCACCTAATCTTTAATATTTTCCTATAACAACAAATTTCAAAAGTTTCTGTCTTCTCAATCTAACGTGCAATCATCGGCCTTCTACGGCCCCTAACACCCACGTTTCACTCACGAGTTTTGCTAGTGATACACTCCAAAACTATTACCTTTGTATAGTTATGAGTAAAAATTAACCCACCGGGTTGGTCCCCAAAATCAGCTGTTTAACAGCTGATTTTCGGAGACGAAGGTTCCTGGTTCAAATCCTAGTAAACGTAGTTACTTTTATACGGATTTGAATGCTATACAGTAGTTACCGATGTACTTTGATGGTTGGGGTTCAATTAACCATACTATCTCAGGAATGGTCGGCCTGGGTCTGTACAAGACTACACATCATTCTCATTTCATTGGGTCATGGGGTTGCTTATTGTTCTGAATTGAACAGATTGCAACGTACACAAATTAGAAATAAAAAAAAAATGAGTAAAAATTAGTCGTTGAACAGCTGTTTTTCGGAGACATAGGTTCCTTGTTCAAATCCTAGTAAAGGTAGTTACTTTTATCCGGATTTGAACAACAGACAGTGTTTATCGGTGTATTTTGATCGTTGTGGTGTAATTATCCATATTGTCTGAATCTGTACGAGACTACACGTCATTTACACGTCATACATTATTATTTACATTTACTACGCCGCATTAGCGTAGTTGGTAACGTGCTCGCCTCTCATCATGCCATCTTGGGTTCGAATCCCATTCAGGCACGGCATATTTTCATACGTTACAGAAAACATTTCATCCTTCACCGTCTGCATTAGCAGTAATTGCAGAACAGCCGGACGTTAAACAAAAAAAAAATCTCATTTTGTTTTTTTTTTTGCGCCCTGGAGACTCCAGGAGGAGTATAGGACATATCAGATATAACACCTGAAATACATATAAGAATCACACAATGTATCACTACTATATCAACAAAGAAATTCTTGTACGCTATAAAAAGTTTCACCGATCAAGTAATTTTTCAGATTCATTTTAAAGGAATTCAAATCCTCACAACATTTTAAAAATTGGGTTAATTTATTCATAAATTTTTTCCCTGCATAAGTAGGTTTTTGTTCAAACAATTTTGTGGAGTGATTAGCCACATAATAATCATTCCTGTTTCTCGTGTTATGATTGTGAACATTGAAATTCTGGATAAAATTATTTTGCCTAACATACATAATCACCTGAAAAATGTAGAGAGAGGGAAGTGTAAGCAATTTAAGCTCCTTAAGTAATGGTGTGGATGAGGTTAGCTGGTTAGCTCCCACCATACATCTAATAGCTTTCTTTTGAATTTTAAAAACCCCGCTATTCATATTACCCATGCTAGAATTACCCCATACTTTTTACATTAGGTAAAAAGGTTCCTTATTGTAAAATATGACCTATGTTTAATCATGAGTAAACAATGTTGTAAGATGAAAAATATAATGTAATTTTTTAATCATGAGTAAATAACGCTAAAAATTGAGAATCTACCTCTGTAGAACATAAACATACGGAAAATCACTTAACTGACGCTAAATTAAGCTGTAGAAAAAAACACTATTTGTTTTATGTTGTAGTATATGTATTGTATGCAATAATTGGTCGATTGCCCTTAACAGACAGGTGGAGTGTCAATTTATTTACACTCAATCTGTCCAGTTGCAGGGCTAAAATAAATAGTTCTGTTTTTTATCACATGGTCAGCCAATTAAATGACTGAATCATTTAAGAACAGAAGAGGTAGAGGTGTACTGTGACACTAATCAGAGTTGTCTCCTCTGAAAGTAATGAATTTCATTATACAGCCAGACCATGTGGTGAATGAAGTGAAAGTGTCATTTGCAGAGTGGAAAATCTGTGCTTTTCAGAGGGCCTGGCATGCTTAAAAGCGTAATTTTTCACTCAGTGAGGAAGGCAATGGTAAACCACCTCACTTCTTGTTTTACTTAGTAAAACCTCTAGAGGTTCAAACCAGCCTTTCGGCTGATGACCTAAACAACAACAATTGGTCGATAAACTGTTGCAGATAATTACATTTAAATAAATAAATAAATTTATTAAATAAATAAAACCCATCGTAATATGGGTTTTAACAGAAATATAAAATAAATAAAAAAATTTTAATAAATAAAAATGAACTTTGAATAAGTAATAATAATGTAGGTATTTAATAATTCTATTGTAAATATTTATTGAAATTTAAAACACGTGAGTTTGGCGAATGCGTGTGCAGTTGTTAGTACAGGAGGCGTGCTGGATATATTATCAATTCAGCCATGACATTTCAATCCAGTTAAGCTACTGATATTACATATTTAAATATTTCAGCGGTAACTATTACATGCTATTTAAATTCCGTACGATACATTTTTCTTGTTATTTCACTTGCTCTATTTGAAGGAAATTGAAATATATATTTTTCTAACCACCAGAATACGGTAACATAAAACACTTACCAATGTTTATAGCGCTTTCGTGTATCTTGTACACATCTTCAGTAAATTAAAATTTATTTTAAGTCAAAATTTAAAACTTCCTGCTCCTACCATGGTAGATAAGGAATGATTCCTTATCTACCATGGTAGGAGCAGGAAGTTTTAAATTTTGACTCTATATAAATTTTAATTTACTGAAGATGTGTACAAGATACACGAAAGCGCTATAAACATTGGTGAGTGTTTTATGTTACCGTATTCTGGTGGTTAGAAAAATATATATATTTCAATTTTAAATAATACGGCTGTTTAAAAATCCTACATAGGATGTTTAATAAAATAATATTGAAGGAAATTATAGAGTTTTCATCGGACATACATGTTTTTAGAGCCCCTTAATGCAAAAAACTTGTTTTTATACGGTTTTTAGATACGTCTAAAGTCACCTCACGTGATCTAAAATTGGCCTTAAATGAGGATAAATTTTTATTCTATTATTAAATGTTTAGGTGATCAGCCTGTAACATTTTTCCATTTACTTCTAACTAACCTACCGGGTTGGTTTTGAGGTAAAGTCATCATCAAAATCAGCTGTTTAACAGCTGATTTTCGGAGTCGAAGGTTCCTGGTTCAAATCCTAGTGAAGGTAGTTACTTTTATACGGATTTGAATACTAGACAGTGATTGCCGGTGTACTTTGATGGTTGATCTTCAATTAACCATACTTTCTCAGGAGTGGTCAACCTGGGTCTGTACAAGACTACACCTCATTTACACGTCATACACATCATCCTCATCACATTGGGTCATGGGGTTGCTTATTGTTCTGAATTGAACAGATTGCAACGTACACACATTAGGAATTAAAAAAAAAAAACTTCTAACTTTTGAACACATAAAACAAATTACAATAAAAATAAAACGAAAGATAATAGCAAGGATAAAACAAAAGATGATTGTGTGAACGAAATATTTTAACAACGAAATATCGTTCGAAGTTTAAGCTTGGAACTTAATTTAAATACCAAAAGAAACCCAATAGAACATCTGTATCAAAATTGGTCTACCAGAAGTAGTAGTTTATTCGTGGGATTTTTTACTTGTTCCAAATTAAAAAAACATAACTGCTACGATTTTGTTTTTTACTTTCTCTTGCCTATATGAATATATAGGAAGGAAAGTATTGTTTTCATGTCGATTTTAAGAAATCGAGTTTTCACCGGATCTACACGTTTTCAGACCCCCTGAACCCAAAAAACATGTTTTTAGCGATTGGTCTGTGTGTGTGTGTGTGTGTGTGTGTGTGTGTGTGTCTGTGTGTGTGTGTATGTGTGTGTGTGTGTGTGTGTGTGTGTGTGTGTGTGTGTGTGTACAAAATATCTCAAGAACGGAACATCGCATGAACTTGAAACTTAAAACTTAAGATACATACCACTACCGGACCCGACACGAACATTTTCATCAAAATCGGTCAACCGGAAGTAGTAGTTTATTCGTGTAATTTTTCACTTTTTTACGATTTTCTCAAAAACTGGTCCTACGATTTTTTTAAAAATCGCCTCATTTACTCAATTTTTTATTCTCTACAAGATAGGGTAGGCGCCATTTTTGCTGAAATTCTGGGTAAGGCTGTTTTTACGTAAAAACATTTTCTTTTTAAGATTGCGGCTTTAATATGCATTTTAGCGCAAAACGTTATATAATAAAAGTTGTAGAGAATATGAAATTCTACAACTTTTATTTCAAACATTTTTTTTGTAAAACGCTTAGTTTAGTGGTAATTAGCAATTTTCTGTTTTTTTCTCACGAAAACGTGTGAAAAATTCATTTTTTAAAGATTTCGGCCTTGGTATGCATTTTACGACAAAAGTGTATTTAATCAAATTTATACGAAATTAAAAGATCTACAACTTTTATTTAAAGCATTTTTCTCTACAGAGCCTAGTTTAGCGTGAAAGAGTGATTTTCTGTATTTTGAAGCCAAACAGGTCGATTTTCATTTTCCGTCTTTCACTCATGATTTAAATGAGGTTATGTTTTTAGAGGTTAGTTTTTTGTTTATATCTATTGTTTTATTACTAATGTTAGGTTATATTGTTAATCATTTGCATTGGCAAGAGAAAGTAGTGTGTGTTTCACACCAGATTTTTTTTGTTTTGGTGTTACGTGTGACTGGTTTCCAATGTCTTCTAATGCAGACGGTGGAGAATTAATTATGGTAGGTATATGAAAATGAGTGATGAAAAAATGCCAGACCTGACCGGGAATCGAACCCGGGACCCCGGCTAGAAGCCAGTTGCGCTAACCACTACGCCAACGGGCCGGCTGTTTACTACATTTGTTGCACTCTACAAGATGGGGTAACCTGCATGTCTGATAAAATTAGTGGGGGCCTTTTGTCTCGTGATAAAAAAAAATGTTTTATATTTTAAGATTGCAGTCTTAATTTGAATTTTAGGAAAAAAAGGTGTATGTAATCAAAGTTGTAAAAAATTAAAAGACCTACAATTTTATTTTCATTTTAATCATTTCGTTCTACAGATCTTATTTTAGTGTCAATTAATTTAATGATTTTACGTATTTTTGAGTCGAATTGATATTTTTTTTATGATTGAAATTAGGATAAGTTTTTCATTTTGCTTAGTTTACTCATGTTGTTTAGGCTGGTTTGAACCTCTAGAGGTTTTACTAAGTAAAACGAGGAGTGAAGTGGTTGACCATTGCCTTCCTCACTGAGTAGAAAAGTACGCTTATCAGTATGCCGGGCCCTTTGAAAAGCACATATTTTCCACTCTGCAAATGACACGTTCACTTCATTCACCACAGGGTCTGTCTGTATAATGAAATTCATTACTTTCAGAGGAGATAACTCTGATTAGTGTCTTTTACACCTCTACTTCTTCTGTTCTTAAACGATTCAGTCATTAAATTGGCTGACCATGTGATAAGAAACAGAACTATTTATTTTAGCCCTGCAACGAACAGATTGAGTGTAAATAATTTGACACTCCACCTGTCTAGTCTGGGCGATGATTAGTCTATTTAATCATGATTAAACATAATACATAACATCTGAGAAATATATAATACCCGTCCAACTCCAGGACAAGCCAAAGAACCCGATGATGGTACAGTTGTAATCGTAGGATCTAGTTCTAATTAAATGTTGGAAAATATTTGTCTACTTTTAGTAAATATTATTATTATTATTATCAAAATAATAACTTAGAAATTAATTTTAAATCAATGGATTTCAGTGGAAAAAATAATTATTAAACAAACCAAAAATATTTTGTATGTAATTTATTAAATAAAAAACAGCCCCTTTCATAATATCTGGGATCCTAGCCCAGAAATTATGATAAGTCTGGTGATTGATTAAAATAACTAATTAAAAAATGCCGCCTTTAACCGGGAATCGAACCCCCGGCACCCTGACACAGAAACTTGTTGTGGTGGATCTTGAAACGTATATTTCCGATGAAAAAATAAAAAAAAATATTGTGAATTTATTGAACGGTTCTAATATTAAAATTGTGATTTCAATTTTGGATTTATATAGAATGATTTCCAGGAACAAGTTTGTTGTTTTATTCTTTTCGGGGGAAATTATAATAGAGGGTTGGTTCCATGAATATAACAATACGTATGATTTGATTTATTTTTTTATTGTATTGTTCCTTTAATGATAGCTATTGTTAAAATACAAACCGGCCGACATATTGTGTTTGTATGTTGTATGTACTCCTTATGTTGTAGGTAGTTAATTTTATTCATAAAAATTGTGATACCAGATTGCACAAATGGATCTAAAACTCTGTAACATATGGTGTATATATCTCTTGTAAATGTTCATGTTACCGTACTCTACTATATAAAAAAAAAAAATCTGGTGTGAAACGCTCACACGACTTTCTCTTGGCATTGTAAATAATGACAAATATAACCTAATTTTTATGGTGAGTGAATCAAGTAAAATGAAAATCATCTAAAATACATAAATTCTAACCATAAGGAAATTTCGGAGATAAAAAAATATAAGACTTTTTTTGTCGGGCAACGGCTGAAAACCTCAGAAGAAATTCCAAACTTTAGGTATCGTCCCTGGGAGCTCAGAGGGGCGCCCAATAATTTTAAACGTTTTACGGGGCGTCATAAGCGCAAACGCCACTACAATGTATAGGTATGAGACGAACTAATGTCCCATAGCCGAGCGAGTGAGAGGGAAATATGTGGCATAACTACGCATGCGCTCAAAAGTTTTTACCGTTATTATACAAATATGAAAACATACTACAGTCGTTATCTTGTTTGTTAGTTTACTGCATGTATAAACGCTTGCTCACAACAATGAGTAAAATTATACGATAATGTTATTGGAACGGCGCGTATGGCTTGTGAGAGTGAGAGCGGTATGCATTCTCTCACTCCCACTGCTAGGGGATATTAGTTCATCTGAATATTGTACTTTTTGACCATATATATATATATATATATATAAAGTTTAAACTTTAAATTTCAATTCGGGGTGTTCCTATTGGGGATGTTACACCCATCCAAAATTTTTGAAATTTATTAAATTTTCAGGATACAAAAATGTCTAAAAATGTTGTAATCCGAAAATTTCGGGTTGTACTTCCACCCTAAAGGTTGGGGTAAACTTTTTTTTTATCTCCTAAACGCTGTATCGTAGCGATTAAGTGTATCAAACATTTTTTAGTGCCCCTTCCAAAGTACTTTACGACAATGTAGCTAAAGTAGCCCTTAATACACCAGGCGGCTGAGAAAATAGAAAAAGAATCAAATTGTAATACCTTCAAACTTCAAACATTAATTTAAAACTTCAAAACCTTCAAGCTTGAAGTCAATTGAAACTTCAAACATCATCTTTAAACTTTCAAATCTGCAAACTTCAAAATATTTTTATCATGAGTGAATGACGTAAAATAAAAATTAACCTCTGCAGAACTTAAAAATAAGTAAGATCACTTCTTCTTCTTTTGGTTCCGATCCGTTACCGAACGTTGGCAATAACAATTCTATTCACTGGTGCTTTGAAGAATCCTGTAATAAAAGATACAAACCAGGTCCTCAACTTCTTAAGTCAGGATATTCGTCGTCTTCCGATGCATCTCTTACCTTATGATACCGTTCCTTGCAAAATTCATTTCACCAACTTTTACTTATTGTCATTTCTAATGATGTGTCCCACATATTCTAATTTATTTCTTCTTTTTATTATGCACATTATTTCCTTTTCTTTACCAAGAAATTTTCAATATAAATTTTTCGTATTATAATCTATTCTGCCCATAACAGAAAGGTGGAGTGTCAAATTATTTACACTCAATCAGTTCGTTGCTTGGCTAAGATAAATAGTTCTGTTTCTTATCACATGATCAGCCAATTAAATGACTGAATCATTTAATAACAGAAGAGGTAGAGGTATAAAATACATTAATCAGAGTTATCTCCTCTGAAGAAAAATAAATTTCATTATACAGCCAGACCCTGTGGTGAATGAAGTGAAGGTGTCATTTGCAGAGTGGAAAATTTGTGCTTTTCAGATTCTTTTTAAAGGAATTCAAATCCTTACAACATTTTAATTTCAACACTCATTTATTCGTGGGAAGAAAATATTAACAAAACTAATAAAAAATAGTGCTATTTCCGTATGGTCAAATTCCGTAGGTTAACCGATATACCGTTGACTGTGTACTTTATATGTAATGTACATTATTTTTACCCATGTAAAACATATATATATATATATATATATATTTGTCTATGATTTTATAAATTGAATACATGTAGATAACTGATTGAGTAGGCTACATTCTATCTTTATTTCAGGATTAGTATTGAATAAACAAACGCAACCGTGTAATTTTTATAAGAAATTTACTAAATTGAACACTTTAAATACAGTACATGAGTTACAAAAACAGTTTGAAAATATAAAAATCAAGTCCAAATCCATTATATTGGTCAAAATTATGAAGAAATAATAACACATAAACTAGTCAACTCTCAATTATTGTTTACTTTAAAACAAACTGAACTGTAGCCGTCTTCCTTTTTGAGCTGCAAATTCGTCAACAACTGGATTTGGATCCGACATGAAAGGAAAACTTAACTCTCTTTCTATGGATACAATCGCCAGGTTACTAAGTCTTTGCCCTGCCACAGATGCCCGTAGATAATGTTTAATTCGTCTCATTTGCGATACGTAAATATCGTAACCATTATTGTTTTCCATCTTGTTGTGAAAAAAATCCTCGTTTTTTATTATTTCAGTCAAGTCATATTAAAAATGGGTGGGCCCGGGCCCCCCGCTAGGACCGCCACTGTGTATTCGTTATGAAATTCATACTCAATAGTTTTATCTAGAACGGCAAACGATTTAATAGATTCTAAAATAAAGATTAATAAGCGGAAATAAAGAAGAAACTATTTAATTAAGGCTAAAATGTAAAAGTGGATCGGTGTAAATAGAAAGGATAAATCGTATAGGTCATTTCATCCATCCATAAGAGAGTTGAACTAAGAACAAAGTATTCTTATAGGTGGTGGTAGGACACCCTTAGAACAAAGGAAATCTCTCTTAACAACGAAAAGAGATGATGAGAAGAGGATACGGCCATAATTTTACCGGTTACTCTCGGTTCACACGCGACACACAATGGAGAAATGTTCCTTCACCGTATTCATTCGTTTCCTGTCAAACTCGTATCGTAATATGATAATCATTTCATAACTTGTAACTATACAGCCCCTTATACCCCCCTCCCCCCACCCAACACCTTACCCGGACTTACACTACAGGTTATTATAGTCATAACATCGTATAGGCCTCTACTTATGACGCAATTTCGTTTGTTCACACTTCATAATAGAAATCTTACACACAACAATGCGTACGTAACGTATAAATAATAATAATTAATATTATTACATGTTTGTGAATCTGCAGGGCGTGCATCCTATTGCATTTAATCCATGTTATAGACTATCTTTTTCTTCTTCTTCTCCTCCTTCTCCTCCTCCTTCTTTTTCTTCTTCTCCTTTTCCTTCTCCTCCTCCTCCTTCTTCTTCTTCTCCTCCTCCTTCTTCTCCTCCTCCTCCTCCTCCTCCTTCTTCTTCTCCTCCTTCTTCTCATTTTCCTTCTCCTTCTTCTTCTCCTCCTCCTCCTCCTCCTTCTTCTTCTTCTCCTTCTCCTTCTTTTTCTTCTTCTTCTTCTCCTTCTTTTCCTTCTCCTTCTTCTTCTTCTCCTCCTTCTCCTTTTTCTTCTTCTCCTTCTCCTTTTTCTTCTTTCCTTCTCCTTTTTCTTCTTCTCCTTCATAAACTACGACTTCTTCTCCTTCATTAAAAAACTGGCATTTTAACCACTTGTTTTTGTACGAAATGCGTTGTTAAATAATCAGAAAAAAATCTGGTGTTAAACACTTACACGATTTTTTTTAGCACAGTATCAATAATGAAACCTATGTTAAAAATGTAAAGCTGATTTTCGGAGACGAAGGTTCCTGGTTCAAATCGTAGTAAATGTAGTTACTTTTATACGGATTTGAATGCTAGATAGTGGTTACCGGTGTACTTTGATGGTTGGGGTTCAATTAACCATACTCTCTCAGGAATGGTCGGCCTGAGTCTGTACAAGACTACACGTCATACACATCATCCTCATCTCATTGGGTCATGGGGTTGCTTATTGTTCTGTATTGAACAGATTGCAACGTACACATATTAGAATTAAAAAAAAAAAAATGTAAAACACCTAGGGCAAGAGAAAGTAAAAATAACATTTTTGGTGAAAAAAGAAAAAAATCATAAATAAACACTTACGGATATCCTGGTGAAACACCTATTTTTTTGGCTTGAAGAGTTTTGCTTAATCACAGTAATAGTTGTATATTGGATAGTGTGAGAGAGGACGAGAAATTGATACAGACGATTAGAAATAGAGTAGGTGTACTCGTATTTAATAAGAAATCGGTAAAAGGTGTGATAGTTGTTACTTCTGAAGCGGCGTGTATAAAATTACTAAAAAAAAGAAATGTTTTCTTTTACTGTTTCATAACATCTGTCATTTACAGTTTCACGTATCTCATACTCGCGTGCCTGTATTATGCGATGTGACAGCAGCTGACACGTGGACCGAGTTCAAAAATGACTTGAAAATAAAATAACTGATACTTTTTTCCATAGTGCTTTATTAAACTGTTATTGAAGCTGTCCCGAACCTGAAACTGAAACAAGTTATTTCATTTTAAAAACGAAAATCATATCTATTTTCAGAAAGAAATAACCTCTCAATTCTTGGCGTATGTATCTTTTTTTGTTTTCTTCAATTCTATCTACAAGGTGTGGCTATTAAATAACGACACTGACGTTGTAAAAAATTTAATTTTAATTTTATACATAATCACTTATTGTCACCTTCAATATACACTCCTTCTCTATCCCTACAACGTTCCGTGCGAATTTTCCATTGTTGGAAACAGTGCTGGAAGTCATCTTCTGTCAGCTCCATCAGGACACGTGCCGCTTTCTCTTTTACAGCTTCCACAGACTAAATCTTGACCCTTTTAATGCAGATTTCACCTTAGGGAACAGGTAGAAGTCACATGGTGTAAGATCTGGTGAATGAGGCGGATGTTCTAACACTGAGATGCTGTACTTGGCTAGGAACCTCTTGACAGATAACGCGGATTGAGCTGGCGCATTATCTTAGTGGAGACCCCATGATTTGTCTTTCCACATTTCGGGGCGTTTTTTCCTTACTCTTTGACGCAGTTTAGAAAGTATCTCAAGGTAGTAATATTGATTAATTGTTTGACCTTCAGGAACCTAGTGAAGGTACACAATCCCATGGATATAAAAAAAACAATCATCATTGCTTTAAATTTTGACTTGTTCATTCAAGCTTTTGGGCTCTCGGTGAAGTTCGGCTCTTCCAGTGCATGGATTGGCAATTCGTTTTCGGAAACTAAGTAAAAGACCACGTTTCATCACATGTTATTATCGTTTTATAAAAATTTGGGTCATTTTCAATCGCGTACAAAGTGTCAGTACAAACATTTTTGCGGGCTTCATTTCAAAAATTTTTGAGTGGCACGTGTCCTGGAGGAGCTGACAGAAGATGATTTCCAGCACTGTTTCCAACAATGGAAAATTCGCATGGAGCGTTTTAGGGATAGAGAAGGAGTGTATATTTAGGTAACAATAAGTGATTATGTAAAACATAAAAATAAATTTTTTTACAACGTCAGTGTCGTTATTTAATAGCCACACCTCGTATGTTTAATATTTTCTAGCTGCACACCGCTCGCTGAACTTATCAGTAGCACACTTAGTTTAACTTCTCAATAAAGTTTTTATAGTGCAGAAACATAAATAATAAATTCTGCTTTGGGCAAACCAAGACTGTATCCTACTTCACAGTTCTAAGATTTCAAGGTCTTAACGGTGAGGCAATTATACATAAAAGAAGTAATATTATACGTAAATCGAAACAGGAGCTTATTTGATATGAGGTACAAAAATTACAATTTAAGACCATCAAGAATTACTTTCAGATTTGATCATGTAAAACTAAATATTTATCCACCACAGTTTTCCTATATATTCTCAAGATTAATAAATTTCATTTCAAATCCCCTGAATAAAAATTAATTACTGATACGGACGAATGGATTAAATCAAATAAAAATATTTCCGATATTCTACCGGATCTATTATTTTAATACAACTGTGTGAAACAAGTTTCTTTTTATATTAGATGTAATCATTGTAATTTTGTATTGTTATTATTTTCGTTTATTTTTCAATTGCTTAACAAGGTGTATCGTCCAGGGATGCTTCATATA
The DNA here is from genome assembly GCA_035578175.1 of Catonia carolina. NCBI lineage: Eukaryota > Metazoa > Arthropoda > Insecta > Hemiptera > Achilidae > Catonia > Catonia carolina. The sequence goes on from JAQMRL010000002.1 coordinate 4,588,588, forward strand.
AAATTGTTATTTCCGTAACTCATGTCTGTGCACAGGTGTTTAAACCTTTGCAGGTATGATTTCCGGTAATTTTTGTAACTTAAAGGAAGAAGAAAGAAAGAATATAAAGAACGGGCGAAGAGGGGATGAGATGTTTATTATATATACATTTTTTGTTTTTGTTTTCTCTTTTTGTATCTTTTCTTTTATATATGTTTTTTACTTTGTGTCATAATTTGTTAAATAATTAATGTACCTTTCAATGGGAAATATGATTCAATTTCAAACAGTAACATGGAATGACCTTAAATATAAAAAATTCGACCCAGAAGACCTAAGAATAGGGATATGTTTAGAAAAGAAAGCTAGAGAGTGATCTTCGGACGAGAGAATGAAAAGAAGAGACTTGAACCCCACAATTATGCTTCAGAAGGAAGGATCCGAAAGAATAAAGAGATTGTGAGAGAAAAAGAAACGTGAGCAAAACATGAAGAAGTAATTTAAATATTGATTTGGAATACTCTCTCTAAAAGGCTATTTAGAAAAAATAAACAAATACTTTTGCCAATATCACTCTTCTTCTCCTCCTGCTCCTGCCCCTTCTCTTTCTCCTTCTTCTTCTCCTTCTTCTCCTTCTTCTACTTCTTCTTCTTCTCCTTCTCCTCCTCCTCCTTCTTCGTCTTCTCCTTCTCCTCTTCCATCTCCTCCTCCTCCTTCTTTTTCTTCTTCGTCTTCTCCTCCTCCTCCTCCTCCTCCTCTTTCTTTTCCTTCTTCTCCTTCTTTTTCTTCTCCTTCTCCTTCCCATCCGCTTCCTTCTCCTCCTCCTCTTCCTTTTCCTTCTTCGTCTTCTCCTTCTCCTCTTCCTCCTCCTTCTCCTCTTCCTCCTCCTTCTCCTCTTCCTCCTCCTTCTCCTCTTCCTCCTCCTTCTCCTCCTCTTCCTTTTCCTTCTTCTTTTTCTCCTTCTCTTCCTCCTCCTCCTCCTCCTCCTCCTTCTCCTTCTCCTTGTCCTTGTCCTCCTTCTCCTTCTTCCTCTTCTGTCTGCTTCGGATGTTGGTGAACCTAACTGTGCGAACGAACAGATTGAGTGTAAATAATTCGACACTCCTCCTGTCTGTTATGGGCAATCTCTTATCATATGATCACCCAATTATTTTTTTTGCCTTCATTTTTATTTTTATTTACAAGTGTACAATTTTTTAAAGCACAACTATTAAATGAGATGGAATGAATGAGGAATACCGGGAATGTGACGTGAATGTGAATCGATCCAGTGATGGATTTCGGCGTAAAATTTTACAAGGAATGTATTACCAATATTTTTAATGATAATGATTTATAAACTATGACGGATGATTTTTTTTACGATTTTATTTTATGAAATGAAACAGGCATGACAAGTTAAATTGAAATGTTTTTTTTATGGTAGTCGGAGAAGATTCCTATTCCACCTTCGTTTTAGTCGTCTGTTAACAGGGAGATTGTTAGTTGAAAGAGATTGGACATTTAGATTTATGTGGTCAATTGTGTTTGTGTGCAATGAGTTGTATGTTGCGTTTAAAATGTCTCGAACCGTTGGTATTTTCAGGTCTTCGTGAAGGGTATGATTGGTTATGTAAAAATCTGGTGTGAAACACTCACACAACTTTCTCTTGCCAATGCAAATAATTAATAATAAACCTAACATTATTAATAAAATATTAGAAATAAACAAAAACTAACCTCAAAAACATAACCTTATTTTAATCATGAGTGAATGACGCAAAATGACAATCGAACTCAGTTTGGCTTAAAAATACGGAAAATCACGCTTTCACGCTAAACTAGGCTCTGTAGAGAAAAATGCTCAAAACAAAAGTTGTAGATCTTTTAATTTTCTATAAATTTAATTATATACACTTTTGTCGTAAAATGCATACTAAGACCGAAATGTTAAAAAAATCGATTTTTCTCACGTTTTCGTGAGAAAAAAAACAGAAAATCGCAAATTACCGCTAAACTAAGCGTTATACAAAAAAATGTTTGAAATAAAAGTTGTAGGTTTTTAAATTCTCTACAACTTTTATTATATAAGTTTTTGCGATAAAATTTATATTAAAGCCGTAATCTTAAAAAACAACGTTTTTACGTGAAAACAGCCTCACCGAGAATTTCAGCAAACATGGCGCCTACCCTATCTTGTAGAGAATAAAAACTTGAGTAAAATAGCCGATTTTAAAAAAAACCATAGGACCAGTTTTTGAGAAAATCGCAAAAAACTGAAAAATTATACGAATAAACTACTACTTCCGGTTGACCGATTTTGATGAAAATGTTCGTGTCGCGTCCGGTAGTGGTATGTAACTTAAGTTTCAAGTTTCAAATTCGTACGATGTTCCGTTCTTGAGATATTCTGTTCACACACAGACACACACACACACACACACACACACACACACACACACACACACACACACACACACACACACACACACACACAGACACACACACAGACCAATCGCTAAAAACATGTTTTTTAGGTTCAGGGGGTCTGAAAACGTATAGATCCGGTGAAAACTCGATTTCGAAAAATCGACATGAAAACAATACTTTCCTTCCTATATATTCATATAGGCAAGAGAAAGTAAAAAGGTGCGTTTGTTATTGGGGTCTCTCAGGGTCACCCAATTAATCCACTTTAGCCGGCTGCATTGCCGTAGTTGGTAACGTGCTCGCCTCTCGTCTTGCGGTGTTGGGTTCGAATCCCACTCAGGCACGTTTATTATTTTATTTTGTAAATCTTTTAGTTGTAATAAATACTTTTAATTTTAAACTTTAATGTATTAATTATTTAATTATCTAGATCCCGAAACGGATTTTAGCGATAAGTGTCACAATACTTTTCCACTCAATAAGGAAGGCAATTGCAAACCACCACACTCCTCGTTTTACTTAGTAAAACCTCTACAGGTTCATAAACAGCCTTTCAGCTGATCATCTAAACAACGAAATGCAATATATAATTTGAGAATAAAACAATGAGGTTTAGTCGTTAAAACGATCTATTCATTTTCTTATTAAACTATGTTAGCGATTTGTGGTGAGTGACAGAAAAACAGCATTTAATTAGTTTTCCTCCAGCACCGTGTAATTATATACCAACTTATATTTCCAGTTCACTCATCTTACTCAGGAAGTGAGTAATTTTATATTTTAAAGTTTCTGTATTATAAATGCTGCACTGTTGAACAGCTTCCTTTAATTCTGTTGATGCATTTCAGTTAAAAAAAATATTCGGTTGTTGTTAAGCATGCAATTAGATTAGACATTTAACCTGTCAAAGACCTCCCAGTTACAACAGCTTGAACAAAGTCAGTTTATTATTATTATTTTTTAAATAAATAAATCATCTTTATAAAATAATATAAATTTTTACTTTCTCTTGCCTATATGAATATATAGGAAGGAAAGTATTGTTTTCATGTCGATTTTTTCGAAATAGAGTTTCCATCGGATTTACACGTTTTCAGACCGCCTGAAACAACATGTCCAAATAACATGTTTTTAGCGATTGGTCTGTGTGTGTGTGTGTGTGTGTGTAAACAGAATATCTCAAGAACGGAACATTGTACGAACTTAAAACTGCGGTTTAATATGCATTTTAGCGCAAACATTTTTATAATAAAAGTTGTAGAGAATTTAAAATCTTACAACTTTTATTTGAAACATTTTTTGTATAACGCTTAGTTTAGCGGTAATTAGCAATTTTCAGTTTTTTCCTCACGAAAACGTGTGAAAAATCGATATTTTAAAGATTTCGGCGTTATTATGCATTTTACGACAAAAGTGTATAAATCAAATTTATGGGAAATTAAAAGATTTACAACTTTTATTAAGAGAATATTTCTTTACAGAGCCTAGTTTAGCGTGAAAGAGTGATTTTCCGTATTTTTAAGCCAAACTGAGGTTGATTTTCATTTTGCTTCTTTCACTAATGATTAAAATCAAGTTATGTTTTTTGAGGTAAATTTTTTGTTTATTTCCAATGTTTTATTACTAATGTTAGGTTATATTGGTCATTATTTGCATTGGCGAGAGAAAGTTGTGTGAGTGTTTCACACCAGATTTTTATTGCTTTTACGGCCTCATTGGAATACTTAAATCAAATTTAGAAACCTGTATTGTTTTGTTTTTAGGATTCTTACGTTTTTCCCAATAATTCATCATATTTTGAGATCTGATCTATCTGATTTTATCTGTACAAATCATCATTGACGACGGAGCTTGAGTTTTTCGACGAATCTAGTATCTTTATCTTTAAGAAACTTAAACTGTTCAGATTTATAAAATATCTTGTTCTGCAATGTTAAGTTTTTGCATATCTTGCTTCATTTTGGCCTCCGAGAATTTTTCCTCGATTAAATTATAGAAATGAGTTGTTTAGTTACTCAATTGTCCGGTATTCTAAGTAAATACTCGAAGAAAGAAATTCGTTTTTTTCTGCATGATGTCAGTAATTGGCTCGATTTCATAGTAGAGTACAGAATTAGACTAAGATCCAGATATCGTTGTTTCCGTTTTTGTTTATGCAAGTCCTAAGGATTCTTCTTTCTATCTCAAGAATTTCTCTCATTCTTGTTTTAGTTTTAAAATTAAAAATAGTTTCGCAGCAGTAAGTGTACGATTTCGTAGAAAAACAAATTATTGAAAAATGAAAACTCGTTGTTCTAGGGCAGCGGTTCCCAACTTCTTTTTCTCCCGTACCCCCCCATGGGGTGAATCTTTAACTAAAATTGTACTCCTAAAACTGTATTACATTAATAACATTACTGTAACTACAATACTTCACTAAGTAGGGGTTATTTAATCATTAGCTAATCTCTAATCAATTTGCATAATTTCATATGTTTTTTATTTATTTCCAAATATTTTGCATAATGTAAATTTTTGCCCATAACAGACAGGTGGAGTGTCAAATTATTTACACTCATTCTGTTAGTTGCAGGGCTAAAATAAATAGTTCTGTTTCTTATCACATGGTCAGCCAATTAAATGACTGAATCATTTAAGAACAGAAGAGGTAGAGGTGTAAAGGACACTAATCAGAGTTATCTCGTCTGAAAGTTGACACCAGGCGGGCGGCGGAGGGAGCGAGGAGGCTCTCAAAGAGTCGTTCGCCGGCCTGAGTCAGTGCTGGGTAGCGGTTTGCAACCTTGGTGAGCAATACATTGGTGGCCCTGAAAAGGGCCGTTTTATGATGGTTAGATTGTGCAGTGACGGTGGGTGACGGAGCCGGCCTTGGCGCGACGGTTAAACTAAGTGATGCGACGGGGCGAGGAGATCTCTGCTGCAGTGACGGGGTCGTCCGTTCGGCGAGTCATTGTTGTCGGGCTCGGCGGTGTTGCTCCTTTTTTTACCTCCCCGGCGTCTTGACATAAGCAGGTTGGAATCGGGAAAAAATTATAAAATAAATTAACCTTAAGGATGACGGCCCTGAAAAGGGTCGTTTATGTAGAAAGCTTAGGTCGTGGAGGACTGTTCGCATGGGTGCGAACCTCCGCTATTCCCGAGAGAAACAGCGAAGCACCGCCTGGGACGAACCCGGCGAAGCGACTAATTGCCGCTGGAACAGCGGACGGCCCGTCGTGGGCAAGCAGGAGACATCAGAAATGAAGCGAGAAGACTTGGTTTTCCTTATAGAGTTTCTTCGGCTGGAGCTGTGTTGTCTAGTTGTGTCCCTCTTGACTGCTGGTGTAAGACTGCTCTGTGTGTGAAAACTACCTGCTTATATACTGTTAGGTTGTCCAACCTGTAACCAATCAGAGAGCAGCATGGCGAGCCGGCTCCTGATTGGTCCGAGTCTGGACAACTTGTTTCTGTAAATTGCATGTGTGTTGTGTGTGTGTTAGTGCGTATACTGGTTAGGCTTGACTGTGTTGTATCAACTCCCCCCTGAGTGAGAGCAGCGACAGCCGAAGAAAGTTTATTGAATCTTTAAAAGTGTGTTACAATGTTTGGCTCTTAGGTCTAGATTTACAAGGACTTATTGATCTATAAGATACATAGTTGGATGAGAATTCTTAACAGCTAACTTCTAACAGAGAAAGCAGGGCGCGTAGGCCCTGGAAAATGAACAGAGCAAACAAAAGGTGTAGAGCTCGCAGGCCCCGGGCTTTAGATTTTATGAGAATCCTTACAACTAATTTACGGACTAATAGAGACAGCAGGGCGCGCAGGCCCTGGAAAATGAACAGAGCAAACAAAAGGTGTAGAGCTCGCAGGCCCCGGGCTTTACATTTTATGAGAATCCTTACAACTAATTTACGGACTAATAGAGACAGCAGGGCGCGCAGGCCCTGGAAAATGAACAGAGCAAACAAAAGGTGTAGAGCTCGCAGGCCCCGGGCTTTACATTTTATGATTTTACGACTACTTAAAACTATAAACATGAGATTCCTATTTACAGGTATGTGTATATTATGCACTGCACTAAAGGTCCAGAGGTTCGATGTAAGGGCGAACGTCGTCTTGATGCACTTTAGTCTTTTCGTTGTTGATGTTCACCCAGTATACGGGTCCAGCGCGATGCACAATTTGGTATGGTCCCTTCCAGCGGGGAGCAAAACCGGCGTGGAACCCAGCTATTTTCTTGGAAAGGGGGTGATGTCGAATGTACACCTTTTGCCCTACCTCGAAGGCTGGATTGTCGGTGGGAGGGTCACTCCGTTTAGCTTGGTACCGTTTGTGTTGGTCCCTAGCTGCCTGTTGCCGTTGAAGGGCGCCAGCTTGCCGTGTTACCGCAGCGTCTTCGTTGCTTTCGTGTGCCTTGAGGCCCCAGTCTCCTGGTCGGTGCAAGGTTTGACCGAATAACAATTCACTCGGGGCGTAGCCTGTAGCGATAGTTCGCCGGTTTCGTAAGGAGAAGAGGACTGACGGTAAATGTTTTTCCCAGTTTCTATGTTGGCCGTCTAATCTTACTCGGAGGCCTTTCTTTATTTCCTGGTTTCGGCGTTCCGTGGGGTTTGCTCTGGGGTGATATGCTGGCGTCGTCCAGTGTTTAGCTTTCCATCGGCTACAGGCATTCTTCCAGGAATGGCTGGTGAATTGGGTGCCGAGGTCAGTTAATATTTTGGCCGGGTAGCCCCATCGAGAGAATACTTCGTCTTCCATTTTCTTGATTACTGTGGGTGCGTGAGAGTTCGGTAGTGCGAATGCCTCGGTCCATCGAGAGAATAAATCGGTAGCCACCAGTAAGACGCGTTTTCTGTTCGGTGTTAGTGGGTATGGTCCCATTAAGTCCACGGCAACTGTTTCCCATGGGCGAGTTGGTTGTCTTGGGCGTTGTCCGGCGGTCCTTGGATGTGTATTTGCCTTGAACGTTGTACATATGTAGCAATTTCCGACGTATTTATTGACCTCGTTCCTCAGGTTGGGCCATGTAAAATGTTTCATAATTTTATCCCCCGTCTCATCAGAGCCTGGGTGACCGGCAAGATCTTCGTCGTGGTAGTGATACAAAATTCTATCACGGTAGCTTGCCGGTACTACAATTTTCCAGTCTTCAGACTGGTCGCTATGTCGGAATTGTAATAAGTCTTCTGACACTCTGTGGCGTTCCAGGAATCTCTTCTCGATCCTAGATCGGCTCGCCACAGGTAACTGGGAAAGCCGATCGATCTGCTGTTTCTTCTCTTCGATCGCCGGGTCTTGTGCTTGGATTTGCTTGATCTCTTCCACGAGAGTGTTTGGTTCTACGTCTATTTGTTGGATTGACGGGGGTTCTGGCGACGCTTGAGGCTGCTCCGGTGGTGTGGCTCGGTCAGCGAGGTCAAATTCGTCGGGGTCTATCGTCTGTCCTGTAGGCTGGCGTGAGAGAGCATCGGGCAGCTCGTTCTTTTTCCCTGGGCAGTGTTCTATTCGGAATTTAAATTCTTGAAGTAACAAGGCCCACCTTGTTAGCTTGGCCCGGGAATCTTTTAACGTCGACAGCCATGTTAGGGCTTGACTGTCCGTTCGGAGAAGAAATTCCCGGTCCTCGAGATAGGGCCTGTATCTTTTCACTGCCCAGATTATTGCTAGACACTCCTGCTCGTTCGCATGATATCTCTGCTCGGTGGGACTTAGCTTAGCGCTCGCATAGGAAATAACTTGTCTCTGCTTTTCTTCGTCTTCTTGGTAGAGTACGGCCCCGAGGCCCAACTTGCTGGCGTCTGTTTGAAGAATTAATTGCCTTGTTGGGTCGGGGCGGTGTAAGGTTGTAATTTCCTTAACTGCGTCTTTTATCTTCTGGAAAGTGAGCGCGGCTGATTCGTCCCATCGCCATCTAGAGTTTTTGGCCAGTAGGTTGGTTAGTGGTGCGCTTAGTTCTGCCATTCTTGGAATGAATTCACGCAGCCAGTTTACTACTCCGAGGAATTGTCTCAATTGTTTCTTATTTGTAGGAGGTTGGGCCTCTTCCACAGCCATGACATTCTCGGGGAGCGGTTGATTGCCTTCCGGAGTGACAGAGTGCCCAAGGTAGTTTGTACTGTCTTTACCGAAATGGCATTTTTCCAGTGCGCAAGTTAGATGATATGCATCGAGTCGTTCAAGTATTCTAGAGAGATGCAGTATGTGTTCTTCCCAGTCGTTGCTAAAAACGATGACATCGTCGAGGTAGGCCGAACAGAAATCCTCTAGACCGCTGAGGACTGAGTTCATCATTTTCTGAAAAGTACTGGGAGCATTCTTTAGACCGAAAGGCATAACGGTGAATTGGAGCTTCTCTCCCTGCGGTGTCGTGAAAGCCGTATACGGTCGTGATTCAGGCTCGAGCGGTACTTGCCAGTACCCGGTTTTGAGATCGAGAGTTGTGAACACCTTAGCTTTTCCGATGGCCTTCAGGGCATCGTGAATATTTACTTGCGGCGGCGTCTCGTTCTCGGTCACCTCGTTTAAACGTCGGTAGTCGATGCACAGTCTATTGGCGCCTGATTTCTTCTTTACCACCACGATCGGGGAATTGAATGGTGTATCGGCCGGTTCTACGTAGCCCTTCTCCTTCATAATTTTAACCTCTTCTTTGATACTTTGTAATTTCTCTGTTGAGTATCTGTAGGGTCTGGTATAAATGGGCCGTGTGTTTGTGAGAGTTATTTTGTGGGTCGCAGCATTTGTCGGTTGGGGAGGCGAGACTTCGTGAAATACAGAGCTGTAGGTTTCGAGAAGCTCGATCAGCGGACCCACGTGTGACTGGGGCGCGGAGTGTTGAATATTCTCCGTGTCCAGTGTTGTTTCCTGGGCCCGTGATTTTGGTTGCCAAAATACTGCTTGCCTTTTCTTCTCTCCGTAGAGCAACCGACTAGCCTCGAAATCCAAACAGGCATGTTGGTTCCGAAGCCAGGGCTGCCCCAAGATCACATCTTCTCTTAGGTTGTCCACGATGTAGAAGTTAACAATTGTAGGTTCTCGGTTTATTTTTATTTCTATTGCTGCGTCTCCCCGAATTTCGCACACTGCATCAGTAGTAGCGAGGTGGATGGCCGCATCCAGTGGGGTTGGAACAGCTTCTGGCGGCAGGTGTCGTGTGTTCATGAAATTATGTGTTGCGGCGGAATCTAAAAGTGCGTGGACTGGTTTCTTCCCGATGTGGATCGTAATCCTTGGCAAGGGAGTGTTAGATTCGGCCGTGATGTGTGCAATACCGATCGTAGTGGGTGTTGTAGCAATCTTTGGAGTCGTTTCTGTTTTTACTTCGGTCGCCCCTGAGGCTGGCTGTGGATCGGGGCAGAATTTCTCACAGCTCCTTCGTTTCCCTGCTCTCTTTTCGCCTGGTAGACCGGGCAATCACGGTGCCAGTGCCGCTCCGGGCAATAGTGACACTTCGGTATGTTTTGGCTCTGCGGCGTCGGGCGTGTTGTGTTTTGCGGCGTCGGGCGAGTAGCAGCAGGTTGCGTCGTACAGGTGGTATTTGTTTGTGCTGGGGTCATATTGTTGCCGCTATGTTTCGTCTGGTCACTTTCAAATTCTGTGGCATACATTATGAGTTCTTCTACATTATCGGGCCTCGCAGCACGGACTAGAGATTTTATTTTCGGTAGGAGCTGGTCGATTAGTAGTGGGACCAGGGAATCTTCTTCTCCGTTCGGGTTTAACTTATAGAAAAGCTGGACCTTTCGTCGTATGAATTTCTCTATTTGTTCCCCGGTCCGCTGTTCCGTGCCGTATAGTTCTTTGTTGGCCGCTGTGATTCGGGCGGAACTCGCAAATTTTGCGGCGATTCTCGCCTTGAATTGGCCCCAGGTTGATATGAATTCGCCGTAGTCCGTCCACCATCTCGCGGCGTCGTCAAATAGCTGTTTTGACGCTAGGAGAACCCAGGCGTGTTCAGGCGTATTGTGGCCGGCAAAGGCGGTTGAGCATTTCTTTGTAAAAGCTTCCGGGTCTTCGTGTAACTGGCCACGGAATTCAGGGAGTACTAGGATTTGAGCTGGTGGAGGCATTAGGTACTGAATGATTTGAGGCGGTGAAGGTGAAACCGGGGCGGTGATGGATGACGTGCTTCCCCCTGAGATCGGAAGGGCGAGGATACAGGGCTGGCACAGGAAAGCAGTGGTGTCGCCAGCTTCCCTTTTTAGGCAGACGTTGTGGTGCGGTTTGGCGCAGAGACGGCAATCAATGGAACTGATGTCGTCTTCTGGTTCCAAACAGGTTGCGCAATTACATAGCTGTCCCCTAGTGAGCATAACCATGATGATGGATGATGGGCGCCACTGGTTTATACTTTCCAGAAAGTGTTGAAGGCGGCTAGCTGGTCGTGGATCCCTCGTAGGTCGCTACGAAGTCGAGGCCCCACGTTGGGCGCCAAACTTGGCACCAGGCGGGCGGCGGAGGGAGCGAGGAGGCTCTCAAAGAGTCGTTCGCCGGCCTGAGTCAGTGCTGGGTAGCGGTTTGCAACCTTGGTGAGCAATACATTGGTGGCCCTGAAAAGGGCCGTTTTATGATGGTTAGATTGTGCAGTGACGGTGGGTGACGGAGCCGGCCTTGGCGCGACGGTTAAACTAAGTGATGCGACGGGGCGAGGAGATCTCTGCTGCAGTGACGGGGTCGTCCGTTCGGCGAGTCATTGTTGTCGGGCTCGGCGGTGTTGCTCCTTTTTTTACCTCCCCGGCGTCTTGACATAAGCAGGTTGGAATCGGGAAAAAATTATAAAATAAATTAACCTTAAGGATGACGGCCCTGAAAAGGGTCGTTTATGTAGAAAGCTTAGGTCGTGGAGGACTGTTCGCATGGGTGCGAACCTCCGCTATTCCCGAGAGAAACAGCGAAGCACCGCCTGGGACGAACCCGGCGAAGCGACTAATTGCCGCTGGAACAGCGGACGGCCCGTCGTGGGCAAGCAGGAGACATCAGAAATGAAGCGAGAAGACTTGGTTTTCCTTATAGAGTTTCTTCGGCTGGAGCTGTGTTGTCTAGTTGTGTCCCTCTTGACTGCTGGTGTAAGACTGCTCTGTGTGTGAAAACTACCTGCTTATATACTGTTAGGTTGTCCAACCTGTAACCAATCAGAGAGCAGCATGGCGAGCCGGCTCCTGATTGGTCCGAGTCTGGACAACTTGTTTCTGTAAATTGCATGTGTGTTGTGTGTGTGTTAGTGCGTATACTGGTTAGGCTTGACTGTGTTGTATCAAAGTAATGGATTTCATTATACAGCCAGACCCTGTGGTGAATGAAGTGAAAGTGTCATTTGCAGAGTGGAAAATATATGCTTTTCAGAGGGCCCGGCATGCTGATAAGTGTACTTTTCCACTCAGTGAGGAAGGCATTGGTAAACCACCTCACTCCTCGATTTACTTAGTAAAACCTCTACAGGTTCAAACCAGCCTTTTGGCTGATGACCTAAAGAACAACAATGTAAATTTATTTTTTTATAATCATAATGGTATTTTTCTGTGAGTATACGTTGGTTAGTTTTTAAATTCTGCAAAATATAACTTACACTTGTAGACTACATTTTATTATGTGTTCAAATTAAGATATAAATTTAAAGCAAGGAAAATGAAAGTTAACACAAGCATTTAAAATAGATATCTTATTGAAAACTGAAAATTTCTTCTATGGTCTTAACTTTACATCAAAATACTAATGACAGAGTTATAATAATTATAGTATTTCTAATCTAAGACAAGACAGATTAGTTTTAAACTTTGAAAAAAAACTCACATCGAATACAAAATGCTTTTGAAATTTGTAAACACAAAATCTAACATGAAAATTGCGATGTATTGAAACTAAACTATTAGTTCAGGAAACGTCTTCAGAACTCTTTTTTAGTGTGACCCTTGAGGCTGTTTTGTTGCACTTAATTGTTTGAAATCAGGTTCAAATGTAGACAAATAAAGCCTTAAATCTGGGCTTGCATTAAGCTTGTCAGTACAATAACCCCACCAAGTTAGTCAGAAAAATAACATCCGCCATTGTCCTTTATTTTCGGCGTACCCCTAACCGGTTCGTCACGCGTACCATGGGTTCGGAACCGCTTTTCTAGGGTAAAAGACATTCTGTTCGTAACACGATCAGAAACGGCATAAAATTTTTACACAGCTGAAGGAGAATCAACTAACACTGCCGTATCTATACCGGTTGAGTAGGGCTACCAACTTCGTGACAAAACAAAACAAAATTTCCTTTTCTTAGAAAAAATTACCAGACATTAACAATTGGGTAACAGGACTGAAAAATCACTCGTAGTAGGGCCAGTGTTAATAAGATTGGGGAAGCGGCCGGCATTTTAATTCATGTGGTGGCGTTTGCTCTTTTGGTAAGAATTTTGTTTTAAGATTGCGGCCTTAAAAATATAGGCCTACATAAAATTAAGTTGTAGAAAATTATAAAAAACCTTTAACTTTTATTTCAAGCGGTTTTTCCAACAACCTAATTTAGCGTCAACTAGTGATTTTTTGTACGATATTAATCGAAATATGCCAATAAACGGGCAGGTGGAGTGTTAAATTAATTGCAATCGATCTGCAGTTTCCAGGGCTACAAACAATAGTTGTAGTTCCTTATCATGTAGTCAGCCAATTATATGACTGAACTATTTAAGTACAGAACACGTAGAGGTGTAAAAGATACTATAGTCCGAGTTACCTTCTCTGAGAGTAATGAATTTCATTATACAGGCAGACACTATGGTGAATGAAGTGAAGGTGTCATTTGCAGGGTGAACAGTAGGTGCTTTTCGGAGGGCCTGGCATGCTGATAAGCATACTCTACCAATTCAGTGTGGAAGGCAATAGTAAACCACCTTATTCCTCGTTTTTACTCAGTAAAACTTCTAGAGGTTATAACGAGCCTTTCGGCTAATGACCTAAACAACATTAATGGAAATCAATATAAAAAGATTTTTTTAAAGATTACGGCCTGAGTGTACGTATTACAACAAAAATAGCCTATCTATCCTAATAATAAAATTATAGAAGATTTAAAAAGCTAAATTTCTTATTAAAGCTTTATTTCTATAGACGTATTTTCATTAAGCGACATTTACTAATGATTAAATTTTTCATAATTTATATTGGCAAGAAAAAGTCGTGTGAGTATTTCACACCAGATCTTTTTAAAATTTCTTTACCTATTCTTATATAGGCTATAGCTTTCTTTCTAAAAACACACAAGGATGGAATTTTAAAAAACGGATTTTGTCATTATTTTTAGAAGCAAATTGTTTCTTTACTTTGGAGTGTAAGATGGATAAGTAAAAATCGAATAAAATTGATTAGTGTGTTTGCTGATAGGTATTAAGAAAAACAAGACGTAGTCTTTCACCTGAAGAACGCTTCATTGATTTATTTCTGAACTTCCTGCGGAAATGACTTCCCAGTCAGTAACTTAACAACTTTAACATATCCAATTATTTTATCATTCTTTCTTAGTTATAACTAATGATAGAATGATTCTTATAATGTTCGGGAGTGTTTTTTTATAAAGAATTCCGACCGGAAGTACAGTAATTATCAAAATGTATGTTTTCAAAGAAATCTATGTCTTTTAGGGAATTTAAATTCAAAATGTGATTTATATTTTTATATAACAGTTTTCCTTGGGCATTCCAAGCAAATGCCTGGTTGATCTCATTTTTGCGTTCTATGTTAAGGTATAATCTTCCTATAACTTTCCATACTCCAAAAAATTATGTTTGACTTTTAATTTAAGTTATATAATATATTGCCCATCACAGTCAGGTGGAGTGTAAAATTATTTACACTCAATATGCTAGTTCCTGCCCATAACAGTCAGGTGGAGCGTAAAATTATTTACACTCAATATGCTAGTTCCTGCCCATAACAGACAGGTGGAGTGTCAAATTATTTACACTCAATATGCTAGTTCCTGCCCATAACAGTCAGGTGGAGTGTCAAATTATTTACACTCAATATGCTAGTTCCTGCCCATAACAGACAGGTGGAGTGTCAAATTATTTACACTCAATATGCTAGTTCCTGCCCATAACAGTCAGGTGGAGTGTAAAATTATTTACACTCAATATGCTAGTTCCTGCCCATAACAGTCAGGTGGAGTGTAAAATTATTTACACTCAATATGCTAGTTCCTGCCCATAGCAGACAGGTGGAGTGTCAAATTATTTACACTCAATATGCTAGTTCCTGCCCATAGCAGACAGGTGGAGTGTCAAATTATTTACACTCAATATGGTAGTTCCTGCCCATAGCAGACAGGTGGAGTGTCAAATTATTTACACTCAATATGCTAGTTCCTGCCCATAACAGACAGGTGGAGTGTAAAATTATTTACACTCAATATGCTAGTTCCTGCCCATAACAGACAGGTGGAGTGTAAAATTATTTACACTCAATATGCTAGTTCCTGCCCATAACAGTCAGGTGGAGTGTAAAATTATTTACACTCAATATGCTAGTTCCTGCCCATAACAGACAGGTGGAGTGTAAAATTATTTACACTCAATATGCTAGTTCCTGCCCATAACAGACAGGTGGAGTGTCAAATTATTTACACTCAATATGCTAGTTCCTGCCCATAACAGACAGGTGGAGTGTAAAATTATTTACACTCAATATGCTAGTTCCTGCCCATAACAGACAGGTGGAGTGTAAAATTATTTACACTCAATATGCTAGTTCCTGCCCATAACAGACAGGTGGAGTGTCAAATTATTTACACTCAATATGCTAGTTCCTGCCCATAACAAACAGGTGGAGTGTAAAATTATTTACACTCAATCTGTTCTTTGCTGGGCTAAAATAAATAGTTCTGTTTCTTATCACATGGACAGCCAATTAAATGACTGAATCATTTAAGAACAGAAGAGGTAGAGGTGCAAAAGACACTAATCAGAGTTATCTCCTCTGAAAGTAATGGATTTCATTATACAGCCAGACCCTGTGGTGAATGAAGTGAAGGTGTCATTTGCAGACTGGAAAATACGTTCTTTTCAGAGGGCCCGGCATGCTGATAAGTGTACTTTTCTATTCAGTGAGGAAGGCAATGGTAAACCACCTGACTCCTCGTTTTACTTAGTAAAACCTCTACAGGTTCAAACCAGCTTTTCAGCTGCTGACCTAAACAACAACATGCTAGTTCGACGGCTACAATAAATATTAATTGAAGACCTTAGCGGATGAAGGTGTTATGTTACAAAATTACAGTTTTGCGGAAAATGAGATCAAAAATCTAAAGTTCCCGAATTTTATTTTATAAATAGTTTTATAAATAGTTATTTTATTGCACATATTTTTATCATAGTCTAGTAAAATTCTGGGTTTATCTTCAAAGCCACATCTCCATTGCTTCTATTTTTACTTTATCTTGTCATCAATTAAAATCTTAGTTGATGTAAATTTCATAATAGTCTGATGATGTGTCAATTGATATTTTAAGTTAGTGTAACCATAGTACAGTAAAGCGTCAACAATTCGGACGTCAAAAATCTGGGGAACGTCGAAAATCTGGATTCAATTCTGGCGAAAAATGGGAATTAATTTATCGTTTAAAGCATTGTCTATTGCACGAATTAAATTATTGTCTTAAATCAACATAATAAGAGTCCTTTCAGTACAATATGGCGCCAAAGCTTATTATGTATCACTTTTTTTAATTGAGTGATGATGACTACATAAGCCTTGGGCTTGTGCGTAGGTACTGATATGGGGTGATTTACAGATGAAAAAAAATGCCAGACCTGACCGGGAATCGAACCCGGGACCCCGGCATAGTAGCCAGTTGCGCTGACCACTACACCACGGGCCGGCCCGTGGTGTACAATTTATATTTTACATGTACAATTTCAAATTTCTTTAAATAAAAATTAGTTCTTTATACATAAAAACATATTTCGTAGTTTTACTTACCCGCTTCACATTTCTGTTAACAAATCATGTAAAATATAGTCGAATTTAGCTACTGTACTTTTCTTACTTTGAAGACGTCTACTGGCAATTTTATCGGGTGTTTCGATAATCCGGATGGCGTCCGGTCCCAATTTATCCGGATTATTGACGCTCTACTGTATAGGATATGTATATAGGATAGATTGATGCAAACAGAACAGCCGGTGGTTGATGTGTTATTTTCTATTATGTTGTCTATAAAATAATTTCAACAAGGATCTTTTGTAAGGACAATGCATAACAATACTCGAAGCGGATCACTTAAACGAACGACACGAATATGTATAAAGAACACGTGGAAAGCAATTTGTTCCGTGTGAGTGCGGCCCAACGAAGAATCTTCCATAATTTTCTGTTCGGAAAGCCAAATAACCGACACAAAAGCCATTGTCGTTGATAGAGATTATTTAAAGAGATGTACGTTATTTTACTAAAGCCAGTTAAGAGAGCTGTTTCATGTTTAAACTACACTTCTATCATATTAATAAATTGATAGAAAGCTTGCTTGTTTTTCTTAACTGTTTGATGGAATGGCTTTTCCTATTATTTGATTATAAATATATTATTTAAAACTACACAAAGGATATAAATTATGTATTAAGTTCTGAGATCATTATAATATATTTAACAGTGTTAACAAATTAAAAAACGCCTTATTTACTAAATTGTTTACCTCAAATGTAAAATAAATTGAAAACCGTAAACTTCAAATTTTAAACATTAACATGTTGACTGCTACGTGACCCAAATATGTGTCACAACTTAATTTAAAAATGGGCCACTAGCATCAAAAATGAGTAACAGTACATGAGTGATTTTTAAGCCGTGTTTTGTGGTTTCAAAAGCCATAGCTTCAGAGAGTGACATTATACACTTAACACTGTTTAAATGGTTGGTATTTTTCAAATAATAGGATGTTTCGTATACAGGTAGTTTTCCTTGTTGTCCTGTACTAGAATGTTGCTATTATTTTTCATTTTATTATTTCTTTTGCTTATTTTGGTTAAAAGAAATAGTCTAGAATACTTTGCAACTAAACACAATTATGTTTATTACTTTTTTTATTGTGACGCAAAAATGGGTCACATGGCTCTGAAATGTAAAATCATTCCAGCAGGCCATGTGACCCAAAAGTGTGTCACAACTTAATTTAAAAAAAAAAAAAAAATTTATTATTTTAATTAATAAATGAAGTAAAATAAGAAATAAAAGGAATAAAATGTAAAGAATAAAAAAAAGTACGATGGCCCCGCTGTAAGTGTCATAAAATTTAGTGCGGCAGTCAACGTGTTAATAGCCTACATCAATCCCAAACTTTCAGAACTCAAGCTTTTAAACTTTAAATATTCAATCATTGAAACTTTGAACCTTCAAATTATAAAACATCAAAGTTCAAACTTAAATATTTGAAACTTCGGATCTATAAAAACGTCAAACCCCAGGCTGAAACGTTTATAGGTTAAAACCTCTAACATTCAAATTTCAAAATTAAAAATGATTGAAATTCTAAATTTCATTAAAGAGAGAAATGTGAGCAGAAAATGCCAGACTGATTCGAAACGCATTAGATTGATTTTAGCGAAGGGTTGATGACCCAAAAATTTGAAGAAAATACATAAATTTTGTATGAAACACAAAATTACTTTCAAGCTATAAAATTTGAAACTTGAAACTTTTAACATGTTTTGGCTACAACGACCTTCGTCACAAACGTTGTTTCTTGACTACTTTCAAATTGGACCATTAAGAAACCTTTAAAATTTCAAATATCAACCACCTCTCAAGTTAACACCTCAACCACCTCTCAAAAAATTGAGTAAAAAACATTTTCTTCTCGTTTAGTTCAAGATTTTCAGAACTTAAGCTTTTAAACGTGTAATTTCATTTATTGAAACTTCAAACCTTTAATTATAAAACATCAAATTTCAAACTTAAATATTTGAAACTTTGAATTTATAAACTCGTTAAACCCTAGGCTCAAACGTTTATAGGTTGAAACCTCTAATATTTAAACTACAAACTATTACAATTAAACACTAAATAACAATAAAAATAAATTTCAAGCTTTAAAAATTTGAAACATTTAAACATGGAAAGGCTTCAAAGACTTTCACTACGCACGTTGTTTGTTAACTTCTCTCAAATTCGACGGTTTATAAAAATTCTGACATTTCAAAACATGAACCACAAAATTTTAAAATTCCTAACTTACCCATCAATACTTCAAAAATTTAAATAAAATTTCTTTAAACTACAAACATTCAAACCATAATAAGGATTATTGAAAATTAAAACTTTAATAATTCATAAAATTTATTAACGTCAAACCTAAATCTAAAGGTCCCGTCAGCCCACCCGTTCACGGAAACAACTCAAAAAACCAAATTTTGACTTTCTTGTGCATCTTACAAGATGGGTTAGTCTGTTAACATTCTGGTGGTTGTACTCTTGTGGTAATTTTTTTACCACAAGAGTTTTAACACAAGCGACCGTTGAAATCTCATGCTATTCAAATGGATTATTATAGTTACTTTCATACGGATTTGAATAGAAGACAGTGGTTAACCCACCGGGTTGGTCTAGAGGTAAAGTCGTCGCCAGAATCAGCTGTTTAACAGCTGATTTTCAGAGACGAAGGTTCCTGGTTCAAATCCTAGTAAAGGTAGTTACTTTCATACGGATTTGAATAGAAGACAGTGGTTAACCCACCGGGTTGGTCTAGAGGTAAAGTCGTCGCCAGAATCAGCTGTTTTACAACTGATTTTCAGAGACGAAGGTTCCTGGTTCAAATCCTAGTAAAGGTAGTTACTTTCATACGGATTTGAATAGAAGACAGTGGTTAACCCACCGGGTTGGTCTAGAGGTAAAGTCGTCGCCAGAATCAGCTGTTTAACAGCTGATTTTCAGAGACGAAGGTTCCTGGTTCAAATCCTAGTAAAGGTAGTTACTTTCATACGGATTTGAATAGAAGACAGTGGTTAACCCACCGGGTTGGTCTAGAGGTAAAGTCGTCGCCAGAATCAGCTGTTTAACAGCTGATTTTCAGAGACGAACGTTCCTGGTTCAAATCCTAGTAAAGGTAGTTACTTTCATACGGATTTGAATAGAAGACAGTGGTTAACCCACCGGGTTGGTCTAGAGGTAAAGTCGTCGCCAGAATCAGCTGTTTAACAGCTGATTTTCAGAGACGAAGGTTCCTGGTTCAAATCCTAGTAAAGGTAGTTACTTTCATACGGATTTGAATAGAAGACAGTGGTTAACCCACCGGGTTGGTCTAGAGGTAAAGTCGTCGCCAGAATCAGCTGTTTTACAACTGATTTTCAGAGACGAAGGTTCCTGGTTCAAATCCTAGTAAAGGTAGTTACTTTCATACGGATTTGAATAGAAGACAGTGGTTAACCCACCGGGTTGGTCTAGAGGTAAAGTCGTCGCCAGAATCAGCTGTTTAACAGCTGATTTTCAGAGACGAAGGTTCCTGGTTCAAATCCTAGTAAAGGTAGTTACTTTCATACGGATTTGAATAGAAGACAGTGGTTAACCCACCGGGTTGGTCTAGAGGTAAAGTCGTCGCCAGAATCAGCTGTTTAACAGCTGATTTTCAGAGACGAACGTTCCTGGTTCAAATCCTAGTAAAGGTAGTTACTTTCATACGGATTTGAATAGAAGACAGTGGTTAACCCACCGGGTTGGTCTAGAGGTAAAGTCGTCGCCAGAATCAGCTGTTTAACAGCTGATTTTCAGAGACGAAGGTTCCTGGTTCAAATCCTAGTAAAGGTAGTTACTTTCATACGGATTTGAATAGAAGACAGTGGTTAACCCACCGGGTTGGTCTAGAGGTAAAGTCGTCGCCAGAATCAGCTGTTTAACAGCTGATTTTCAGAGACGAAGGTTCCTGGTTCAAATCCTAGTAAAGGTAGTTACTTTCATACGGATTTGAATAGAAGACAGTGGTTAACCCACCGGGTTGGTCTAGAGGTAAAGTCGTCGCCAGAATCAGCTGTTTAACAGCTGATTTTCAGAGACGAAGGTTCCTGGTTCAAATCCTAGTAAAGGTAGTTACTTTCATACGGATTTGAATAGAAGACAGTGGTTAACCCACCGGGTTGGTCTAGAGGTAAAGTCGTCGCCAGAATCAGCTGTTTAACAGCTGATTTTCAGAGACGAACGTTCCTGGTTCAAATCCTAGTAAAGGTAGTTACTTTCATACGGATTTGAATAGAAGACAGTGGTTAACCCACCGGGTTGGTCTAGAGGTAAAGTCGTCGCCAGAATCAGCTGTTTAACAGCTGATTTTCAGAGACGAAGGTTCCTGGTTCAAATCCTAGTAAAGGTAGTTACTTTCATACGGATTTGAATAGAAGACAGTGGTTAACCCACCGGGTTGGTCTAGAGGTAAAGTCGTCGCCAGAATCAGCTGTTTAACAGCTGATTTTCAGAGACGAAGGTTCCTGGTTCAAATCCTAGTAAAGGTAGTTACTTATATACGGATTTGAATACTAGACAGTGGTTACCGGTGTAACCACTGTAAAAGTGGTGTACAGGTGTAAAAGACACTAGTCACAGTTATCTCCTTTCACTTTCAGAGTAATAAATTTCTTTATTTCTTTATACAGCTTGACCCTGTGGTGAAAGAAGTGAAGGTTTCATTTGCAGGGTGGAAAGTAGGTGCTTTCCAGAGGGTCTAACATGCTGATAAGCATATTTTTCAACTCTGTGAGTTGTGACAATGGTAAACCACCTGACTCCTCGTTTTACTTAGTAATACCTCTACAGGTTCAAACCAGCCTACAGGCTGATCACCTAATAAACACCTAGAACTTTTAGAACTTGCAATAATTAAAAGTTGTTGTTTTAAAAAATCAGTTATTTTTAAAACTACAATCCAAAACTATAATAAATCTAAAAACCAAACAATATAATCTAATGAACTAAAATAAAATAAAATGATAGCTGGTCTAAAAAATGTAGGTTAAAAAAATATTTAATTCTCTTCGTGGAATTAAGAAAAAATGTATAGTAAATAAATATAACAGTTACTTTTTATGCTTTCACATTTTTTACATTTAAGAATAATATTAGTATTATATTAATTTCCTAAGCCAACATATTTTTAAAATTCACGAAATGTTTGTACTATGTACCTTTACGCTGTAATTATTTAGAAAAAGATCTTGTATCATCGTGTCATATTTAAAACGTAAAATATTGTTCAATGTATTTTAAATGGAAATTCTTCTTTTTCTTCTTCTCCTCCTCCTCCTCCTTATCCTCCTTACTATCAAGGATTAGGCATAAGCCTGTTCCGAACTCACAAACCATCCTGTACTTCTACACTAACACGAGACACTCCATCCCGTACATCTCTACTACTGCTATCTTCTTCTAGGTCTTCCCACCTCCCTTCTTCCAACTGGAACATATTCCGTCACTTTTAGAGGTATTCTCTCCTCTGGCATTTGTTCCAAATGTTGCCTCCATCGTTGATCTCAAATGTTGATCTTGTATCATCGTGTCATATTTAAAACGTAAAATATGGTTCAATATATTTTAAATGGAGATTCTTTACATTCTTAAATACACAGTTCTATTAAATGTATTTAAATAATTTTTACATGGATGTAAAGATTACATTTTTGTGATTATAAAAAAATTCATAAAATGAAAATTGGTGAAAAATATAATAAGATTTGTGTTGTTGTTTAGGTCAACAGCCGAAAGGCTGGTTTGAACCTTTAGAGGTTTTTCTAAGTAAAAACAAGAAGTGAGGTTGTTTATCATTTCCTTCCTCATTGTGTACGAAAGTAGCATATGGTTATCAGCATGCCAGGCCCTCCGAAAAGCATCTACTTTGCACCCTGCAAATGAAATCTTCAATTCATTCACCACAGGGTCTGGCTATATAATGAAATTCATTACTCTCAGAGCAGATAACAGTCACTAGTGCCTTTTACACCTTGACCTCTTCTGTTGTTAAATGTTTCAGTCATATAATTGACTGACCATGTGATAAGAAACACAACTACGTTTTATAGCCCTCAAACTAACAGATCAAGTGTAAATAATTTAACATTCCACTTCCCTGTTATGCTATGTTAACCGTTTTAAAATTGACTTACTGAACAACGTTTTTACTTTCTCTTATATGAATATATAGGAAGGAAAGTATTGTTTGCATGTCGATTTTAAGAAATCGAGTTTTCACCGGATCTACACGTTTTTAGACCACCTGAACCCAAAAAATATGTTTTAAGCGATTGGTCTGTGTGTGTGTGTGTGCGCGCGCGCGTTTGCGTGCGTGAGTGTGTGTTACATACCACTTCCGGATCCGACACGAACATTTTCATCAAAATCGGTCAACCGGAAGTAGTAGTTTAGTCGTGTAATTTTTCACTTTTTGCGATTTTCTCAAAAACTGGTCCTACGATTTTTTTAAAAATCGCCTGATTTACTTAACTTTTTATGCTCTACAAGATAGGGTAGGCGCTATGTTTGCTGAAATTCTTGGTGAGGCTGTTTTCACGTAAAAAAATTGTTTTTTTAAGATTGCGGCTTGTATTATGCTTTTTACTGCAAAAATGTATATAATTAAAAGTTGTAGAGAATTTAAATTCTACAACTTTTATTTCAAACATTTTTTTATTTAATGCTTAGTTTAGCGGTAATTAGCGATTACCTGTTTTTATTTTTCTCTCACGAAAACGTGTGAAAAATCGATTTTTTTTAAGATTTCGGCCTTAGTATGCATTTTACGGCAAATGTGCATATAAGAAAATTTATAGGAAATTAAAAGATCTAAAACTTTTGTTTATAGCTTTATTTTGTACAGGGCCTAGTTTAGCGTGAAAGAGCGATTATCCGTATTTTTAAGCCAAACTGAGGTTGATTTTCATTTGGCATCTTTCATATTTGATTAAAATTAGGTTAGTTTTTTGCTTATTTATAATGTTTTATTACTAATGTTAGGTTTATTGTTAATTATTTGCATTGGCAAGAGAAAGTTGTGTGAGTGTTTCACACCAGATTTTTTGTACTGTTTGGGTTAAATCAAATGGTACAACACGATCGAGTTTATCACAGTAGAAATCTTTTCCAGTATAATAATATCACTCAAGACTCATTGTGTGAATTCATTCGCACTGAACCGCTAGTATTGTTCTAAATCAGTAAAGTTTGGTGTGAGTAGACACCCTGAAAATGATACCTTCACTTCATTCACCACAGGGTCTGGCTGTATTATGTGTTCATTACCCTGACAGACTGCCCATAATAGACAGGTGGAGTGTCAAATTATTTACACTCAGTCTGTTCGTTGCAGGGCTAAAATAAATAGTTCTGTTTCTTATCAAATGGTCAGCCAATTAAATGACTGAATCATTTAAGAACAGAAGAGGTAGAGGTGTAAAAGACACGAATCAGAGTTATCTCCTCTGAAAGTAATGGATTTCATTATACAGCCAGACCCTGTGGTGAATGAAGTGAAAGTGTCATTTGCAGAGTGGAAAATATGTGCTTTTCAGAGGGCCCGGCATGCTGATAAGCGTACTTTTACACTCAGTGAGGAAGGCAATGGTAAACCACCTCACTCCTCGTTTTACTTAGTAAAACCTCTAGAGGTTCAAACCAGCCTTTCGGCTGTTGACCTAAACAACAACAACCCTGAGGCGATAACTGACTAGTGTCTTTTACACTTGCACCTCTTCTGTTCTTGAATGATTTTTTTTTTTACTCCTAATTTGTGTACGTTGCAATCTATTCAATTGAGACCAATAAGCAACCCCATGACCCAATCAGATCAGTCTTACTAGTATCTACCTAACCGTTTCGTTTTTTTACCACGTGTCAACAAAACTGTTGAACAATAGCTTCTTCACGTCTTTAATTTCCTTTTTTATTTTTCGAATTGTGGAAAGAGAAACATCACAGTAGTTGGCGTCTTGCTCATGGCTTTTAATAAGAGACAGGAAAAGGCATTTTTGTTTAGCTTCAACTTCACGGCATTTTATTACACTGCATATTAGATTTCGTTCAGCACTGTGAATAGTCCGACCACGTTTTCGAGAAACTAA